>JBAFWW010036596.1:0-10243 GCA_036873685.1 Agapornis canus
TTGGCCAGGGGCCTGTTTCTCTTTAGCCTTGGTTTTGCTTAGAACCAGTTTAGGTCTTTGGACAGGTGACTGTGAATCAGTTTTCAGCTGTTCATTGCCCTGTCTCTGCTTGCATTGGATTTGCTGGGCCTGAGCCTGCAGGTGCTTATTCTGTGGTGGGTGCTGAGTCGTTGCGTTGTTGGCAGCGGAGGGTGCTGAGCACCTCGGCAGGACACAGCCTCCGTCCTGCCCCGTGCCGAGGGGCGTCCACCCCTCCAGAGGGTTTGCACAACCCCTTGGCTGCTCCTTAGTGCTGTGGATGTGGCGAGAGCTGCTCTGCTGCTCTGCCTGGTCGCTGAGCAGTGTTGTGCCCTCTCCGGGGTGCTGAGCAGCCACCGTGGGATGCTGTGTGCCAGAGCTGGAAATGAAGGTGGTCTGCAAGGTGTTAGCACCTCCAAGTGCTCCTGAGGAGCCTGCAGAAGGGCAGCGTGTCAGATGTTGTTTCTGGTCCACACTAAGCACTGTTGGTATTCTAAATGATCAGCTCTAACTCAGTCTGCCACGGAGGGAATCAAACATCAGGCCTCTTGAAGGTGAGATCAAAGACTGGACCTTTCCCTACCTCTAACCTTGCTGGAGCTGGGCATCAGAGACTCCCAGGATCAGTCACATCCATTGATTTTGGTCAGGAGAGAAAAGTGCTGCTTCTCTGTCTCAGCAAGACTTCATGTGCCTACATTTGTTTCCTTCTAATTGTCCAACCCATTGTTTCCTCCTTGCTCTTTGGTCATTGCTGCTACTTGGGGCAGAGTGATCGATCATAGGAGCAAGGCAATCCGAGTGTTGCTGTGTGGTTGGACATACCCAGTGTACACCAGCCTGTGCCCCCTTCTCTGACTTGGGAGGCATGAATCTCTCATGGTTACTCTTGTTGTGGACGCAGGTGGTTAGAGACAGAGTAACCCTAGCCCTCAGCCCTTGGGCCTCTGAGAGCTCAAAGCTGAGCCCAGCCTTGGCACCCAGGTGTTTTCTCCAGTGACAGAATGGATCTTGAGAATCACGCAGCAGGAGGTAGCAGCTCTGGAGGCAAGCAGTTGGCAGCCGCCTGCACCGCTGCTCTGCCAGTGTCATCCACAAGCATTGACCTGCTCCATCCCAGTTTTGGAGCCCATGACTGAGCTCACAGCACTGATGGCCACCCAGGGGCAGGCCCCATCCTGCCGAGGAGCTGCTGTGCAGACTTCCCTCCCTCCCTGCCCCTGCAAGGTCCCTGAGCAAAGTCCTGTTGTTTTTCCAGGTTCCTGGAGACAGAGCCCCTCGCCTTGGGTGTGGAGGAGGTAAGTGGGAATCTGTCTTCCTTCCACGTTTGCAGTGCAGCAAGCAGTTACGTCCTGCCAGTCCCACTGGTGTCCTGGGTGCTGCTCCCAGAGCGGCCTCATGTCCTAAGAAGCACATTGCTGATCATTGGAGAGGCCAGATGGGAGGTGTTCTAGGGCTGGTGAAGAGCGCTCCTTGTGCGGCACCTATGGAGGACATTCTCCATGGTGGTCCTCATGGGGCGGTGGGTGGGAAATTCCTGCAGCAGCGTGTGCTGCAGCATAGGGAGGGAGCAGGATGTGAATCAGAGACAGGGATAAGCATGAGGAGTGCGAGGAGCTGGGCTGGATCCTGGCCCCGGCTCCACGGGCTCTCAGCTCCCAGTGTCATGTTCTTCTGAGGGCAGGAAAAGGTGTTTATGAAGGCAAGTTCTGCATGAGAGAGAATTTCCCTCTGGCTGCCAGGAGACAGCACAAATGAATGGAGCGTCTTAGCTGCTCCATTAGTTAGGACTGCGGGAGAAGGTTTTCCCCGCGCTGTCTCCGTTGGTAAGTGGAGTGGGTGCAGGGTGAGGTGAGGATGCTGCTGCCTGTGCTTGAGGAAGAGGCCCCTGGAGCCACGTCTGTCGTTTGGCCCAAGCCGAGGCTGCTCCTCTGCATCACTTGCCGTGCTCCACGTGTGGCTCTCTCCTCCCTGCCTGCAGGTTTTCGATCTGCTGCCACTGCACGGGGAGCTGCAGCCGGGCCAGAGCCAGCGCGTCACCTGCACCTTCTTCGGCCTCGCCAACACCGTCACCCAGGTCACGGCGCTGTGCAGGGTGGAGGGAGGCCCAAGCTACGAGGTGGCTCTGCGTGGGGAGGCCTCACACATCAACTACCTCCTGGACCACAGCCAGATCGACTGCGGGCTGCAGGTACCGCACGCTGCTCTTGTCAGAGCTCCTTGTCTCCAACCATGACTGGTGGGTTGCTGCCCAGCCGGGTGGAGAGCTCTGCCCCCTTCCCAGCTGCTTTGCTGGCTCTGTGGCTTGGAAGTCCAACATTTGGGTGATGCCTCCAAGCTGGTGTTTCATGGCCACCTCCACCCCAGCCCAGCCCAAAGCTGGGAATCCCTCCTCTTGGAGGTAACTAACCCAGTGGTGATCTCCAGAGGGATGTGTCCCTCAGACATCCGTCCGCTGATCTGCTCCTAAAGCCAGAGGTCCAAGGATCTTTTAATGCAGAGGTCTTTTAATGCTCCTGATTCATCAACCAGGGAGGGGGCTGGCTTGGGCTTCCAGGCACTGTAGCTGGATAGAATGTCCCAGAACAACCCTCACTCTTCTTCTTTCCGGTTGCAACCCCCACAGCTGTTTCCAGCTGTTGGCCCTGTGTGCGTTGCCCTGTCTCCCTCCCTTTTGGCTTGTGTTGTGCCCACAACTTCTTGTGTGCAGCTGCCTTTTCTCCTGAAATGCCTCAGTGCCTCCTGCTGTGTTTTAACTGGCTTGTTGGGTGACAGCTTCAAGTGCAGATGGCTTGTGTCCCCTCCTTGCTTTGTCACTCATCTTTCCGTGGTTGTTGTTGTTGCACCTGTGCCAGAAATAGGTGTTCCTGTGTAGGGCTCAGAGGTACCCTGTGGCCGCGGGTTGTCCAGGTTAAGCCAGAGAGCCCAGTGCCCATCCCTCCTGTGTGCTTCCGGCTTCTGGGCTGTGTTCCTTTGCTTTCAAGGCAGTGGAAGAGGAATGAAATGCTGAGCAGCAGACGTGTGCCTGTAACTTCCTGCTCTTCTGTCCTCTCCTCAGGTGTTTAACAAAGTGACAGAAGCAGCGGTGACCCTGCAGAACAGCGGGAGGCTGGGATTTGCCTTTGCGGTGCTGAGCCCCGGCACAGGCACTGCAGCCAGCCCTCAGCCTGGCGTGCCCCTGGTCGTGCCCAGCACGGTGAGTAGCACAAGGGCTTCATCCGGCCTGTGTCAGACTGCCCAGGAGAGAGGTTTTGGGGGGAATGGGGGCAATGAGCAGACAGCCACCATCCAAACCCAGGCAGGAGAGACAGGGCTGTGAGCGGTTGCTGCAGAGGCAGAGGAGGTCCCTCGAGCCCAATCCTAACGGGGCCCCTGAGTGGCCTTGGCCGCCGCTGGCTCTGCTGTCATACAGCAACCAGCAGCGGGAGGCAGGAGTGGTCCGGGAGCTCTTTGGAGCTGAGTGCTGAGCTCTCTGGTTGTGCCATCACTCCATCCCAGCTTGCCATCCTGCTTGGGTGTCTTAGAGCTGGAGCAGCGTTCCTGTCTAGGTGCCCTTTTGCAATGGGAAGAGGAAGCCAAAGGTCCAAGTGGCTTCCACCTTCCTCAGTGCATGCCTGTCCATCTGAGGGATGAGACGCTGATGTCCTCTCCCTGCAAGCTGCTGCCAGGGGAGGAAGCTGCCAGGAGGCAAGCCCAGGCCCTTTGCTGCTCTTGCAGAGCAGGTGGTGAAAGAGCTTTGGTTTGCTGTGCCTGGCTCTGGCTAGCAGAGGGTAAACCCTGTCAGCAGAAGAGCTGTGCTCATGCTGAGCAGAGGGTAGCCTTGCGAGGCCTCTTCAGAGGACATGCTGCGTCTTGGTGTAGGAGCCTGGGGCGTTTGGATACAGGAAAGCTGGAGGTGGTGTTGCCTGCTGTTTCCTTACGTATGAGAACCAGTCTTGTCTTCTCAGCGGGTGTGTCATGGGAGCCATCCCTCCACTGAACCCTCTTTGATACACTGCCTCCCTCCCTCTTCTGTGCCCTGCAGGGTTACGTTGAACCTGGCAAGCAGCAAGTGCTAAAAGTCTATTACCTGCCAGGAGTGCCTGGAGTCTTCTGCAGGGCTTTCCAGATCCAAGTGGGTCAGATGGAGCCAGAAAACATCTCCCTGAAAGGAGAAGGGATCTTTCCCAGGATCCACTTGGACCTGCCCAGGAACATCAAAGGTGAGCACGGCCTGTCTGCTTGCCAGGAAGGTTCCCTGGCTTTCCCCCCTGCCATTTGCCCATAGGCCAGCTCCCAGGCACCTCCACCAGGCCTGGAGGTTTCAGGGCTGTCAGACAAAATCACCCTCTGGTTGTTTCCTTAGTCTCTGGCAGAAGAGCCCATGTGGGCTTTGCCGCAGGAACCATCCTGCACAGCTTGCCAGAGGTCTGGGAAGATGATGGCTGGGCAGAAAAGCTTGGGAAAGCTGTAATAGAGGCCGGCAGGGATTTTGAGAGGCTTGAGTTTGCATCCCGTTGTGGGGTTGAGATGCTCCTGTGTGGCAAGAAAGATGGGTAGGGGTGAGAAGCAGCAGGATCTCCTTTCCCTACATTGCTGGAGCAGTTTGTGTCTGGGTGTCGAGGGAATGGGGCTTCCCATCCTCCATGGCATTTGTGCTGCCCACTGCTATTGGTGGTGTTGTGTGCTTCCAGGCAACGCCAAATATGAGCAGATCCTCCAAAAGGCCAAGGAAAAGCTGGGCAAAGGCAGCCAGAGAGACGACTCGGGCACTGTGGTGAGTAGAGCTGCTGCCCTGTCCCACACGTGCCACCCTCCTGCATGTCAGTGGAGCCCCTGCACCCCACTGCTGCCTGAGAGAGCAGGAAGTGTCAGAGACCCTGAGCAGTGAGACAGAATGACGCCATGGCCCCTCTCAGCAAGAGCAGGGTGGGATCCTGCAGCTGAGACAAGCTTGTGCCTTGGGAAGGACCTTTGCTAACCAGCCCCTGTCTTTGCTTTCCTCAGGGGGATGCTGAGCTGCAGATGCGGATGGAGGAGCTGCTGATTGAGGAACATGCCCTGGAGCAGCAGAAAGCTCTCAGCTCCCGCCCTGCGGAGGACACTGCCTTCCACCAGCGTGTACATCGCAGGCTTCTCAAGTTAGTAGGGAGTCCTGTAGCCTGTGTCCAGGGGCCCCGAGGGTAACAGCCAGCAGTGCAGCCCTGCTCCTGAGAGCTCCTTGTGTAGCTCAGAGCTGGGAATAGCCCAAGACTTCAGAAAAGGCCTGCTGCTGAGAGCTATGACGTGCTCCCTGTGGGCAGTTCAGTGTCCTCACTTGCACAGTGCTAGCCCGAGCTCTGCAGGTGTTCCACTGCCCACAGTTGCTGGGTTCTGTTCTCGGAGCTGAGGGGGTGCAGCCCAGCAAGCCCTTTGAGACAGCACAGGCACCAGCCCTGCTGACCAGCTCTGAAAGGGGCATCTCAAAGTGGGTTTGCCTGCAAAAAGACCTTCAGAGCAATCTTGTAGGTGTCGGTTACTGCATGCGATAGGGTCAAGTGCTGCTCTGGGGACAGATGTGGTTGCAGAGCAGGGGAGGTATCCTGGGCAAGGAAATCCTGTGACAAGGTCCTGAAGCAGTTTCAGGCTTGGGATGGACACCAGCTGAGCAGTTTCACTGAGACCAGTGCAGATGCAGTGGACTTGTCTGCAATGGCTTTTCACGGCATAGGAGCTGTGTCCAGTCCCCACTTTAAACTCACTCAAAGATCCCATTGGTGGCTGACAAATCCTAGGCCCTGCCCTCCCCATGACTTAGCCAAGTCTTATTAGTGGGTGGTCAGGCCTTGGGTTTCCTGGGCTTGGGTTGAGCTTTCACAGCAGTGAATAGAGAATTACCCACTCCGTTTGCTTCTCCAGCCCACGCCATGCTGGGGTTTACAGAGTGTCCTTACTCCTCCTTTCAGAGCTGAGCTGCCCGAATACATTCTGGACCTCGGCTGTGTCGTTCCCGGTGACATCCACACACACACGGTGAAGATCACCAACACGGGGCACTGCCCTGCATCTTTCAAGGTGGATGGATATGTCCTGTGTAACACAGGTAACCAGTGGTGGAGAGGCTTCACGGGGCTTGAAGGAGCTGAGACGTCAGCTGCAGCCAGTGGACATGGGGAGACTTGAGCAGTTCTTAGGACAGCCTTTTCCTCCTTAGTACCCCACTGCTGGGTGCCCTGTTCAAGAGCCTGAATTCTGGCGAGCAGTGCCCAGAGACCTGGTCTGTCTGTGGCTGCCCTAAAACCTCACTGCAGGGGCCAGAAGGGCTGAGCGCCTTGATCGCCTCTCAGCATCTTCTGCTCTTGGCTCCCACGAGCACCATCCGAGTCTGTTTGTGCACTCTGAGGGTCTGTGTTGCAAGCAGATGGACCCTGTCTGTGTGGTTCGCAAGTGCTTTGTTTAGAGTTCCTAGTGCCAGAGCACTTCAGCTCAGCCTTTCTTGAAGGGCCTGTGGGATCCTCTGCTGTGTGGAAAGAGGCTTCCCAAACAGGCCTTGAGGTAAGGCTGCAGCTCCGTCCACATGGAGACTGCTGTCCCGGAGGGGTGGGCAGGCGTCTCTTCTAAGCTGCTGTCCAGGGAACAGCACAGCATTTGGTACCTTGGTTGGAAATTCTCCTTTGGAGAGGTCTGTGCATCCTTCCGTGAGATGCCTGCTGAAGGAATTGCTGGAGCTCCTCAACCAATGGTATTCATTCTTACCATGCAACCCCTGGATTCTGTCTGTGAAAATGCTTTTGGTTTGGGCAGTGATAGGGGGAGAAGAGCAGCTTCTGTGGAGATGCAGAGGGGTCTTTGACAGAGCTGCCAGCCAGGACACCCCAGTGGCCTTGCCTTGCTTCCTTCTGAGCCATTTGCTGTTGCTTGCGTATCTCAGCTGCTTTCTTTTCCTGTGTTCAGGCTTCAGCGTGTGCCTGGACTGTGTGAAGCGCCTGCCCTCCTGTGAGACCGAGACATTTGAAGTGTGCTTCGACCCACAGAGTGCCAACCTGCCCCTGGGCAAGGTGGATGTGCTCCTGCCCATCAAGGTAGTGCAGGTTCTGGGGCAGGCGGCAGGTTGGGCACAGCAGCGAGTGTCAGCCGGGCTCTCAACTGGATGCTGTGTCCTTGTGTAGGTCAGAGGAGGCCCCACGTTCCAGGTCCGCCTGTGTGCCGTTGTGGCTGAGCCGTCCCTCTGCCTGTCCAGGGACAGGCTGGAGTTCTGCGCTGTCCAGTGTGGGCAGTGCCAGGAAGAAACCTTGCAGCTGCACAACACGTCCCAGGTCCCCTGTAAATGGTCCGTCAGCGTGAACGAGCCTGTTGAGGAGGTAAAGCACAGGCAGCGTGTAAGACGCAGCTTCTCGGTTGGGTTTTCTTTGCCTCTCTTGCCTTTTCTGCCCCTCTGGCTGCCTGAGCACTTGGGCTGCGGCTCGCTCGAGGAAGCTTTTGAGGGTGCAGAGCAAGGCTGGTTCACCTGAGCGTGTTCACTAGCTGCTGCTTCACTTCTCTGCCATCTTCCCCCATTCATTGCTCCTCCTCTGAGGACACTTCCTCCCCATCTGCCTGCCCTGCCAACAGGTTTGGCCTCCAGTTGTAGGCAGTGGTGGCCAGGTCTGGGTGGGATGAGGGTGCTCCCTGCACCGTGCCAGCATCTCGGAGCACTGGAGGAGGGGAGGGTCTGTCCTCACAGAGCAAGGAGACCTCACGCAACTGGTTTCTGTGCGCAGGTGGACAAACATCTGTCGGCGAGCGAGCATCAGAAGCTGCTCGAGGAGATGAAGTGCGCGCCCTGTGGCTTTGAGGTGCTGCCCTCGGCAGGAGCCCTGGCTCCAGGGGAGCAGTGCCGTGTCCAAGTCTGTTTTTCACCCATGGAAGAGGTGAGATTGGTGGGTGTCAGCCCCAGGAGGTCTGGCAGGGCAGTGTGGTAAGGGGAGGCCAGCACAGGGAGCAGGGGGTGAGCTCTGCCTCCACGTGGAGCTTTCTGGCAGCCCTGTGCCCACCGTGCCTCAGTTTGCCCTGCACGTTCCCACGCAGTTCAGGAGTCAGTTTCAATGATGGGGCATTCCCGAGGGCAGTGTGCGTGTGGCCAGCGTGACTTGGAAACTGGCAGCGTGTGACAGGATGAACACAAATGCTTCCATGGCTGGGGACAGTGCGAGGGGTCTTTCAGTTGCTCGTGGAGATTTCACCGTCTCGTGTCTGGCTTTGGCCAGAGCCAAGCACCGAGCAGAGAAGAGGATCCTTATTTCTGCCCAGCGAGTGCTCAGCTGCCTCTTTCCCACAGCTGATGTTTGCCTGGTGCTGCAGTGCCAGGAGTGTGTCTGAGAAAGCAGAGCTTTCTTGTGAGCGTTGTGCTCCCCCATGACTAGGTGGCAACCTCTGATAGCCCATTTTAGATCCATCCTGCAGAGCAGGACTGACGGCAGTTAGTCAGGGCCATGCAGATGCTGTAGCCCCTGCTCTAAGTAAATGCCTGCTTTGGGTTGAGCTTAGAGGTGCTGACAAGAGCCCTGCCCCTGGGGTGATTGTTGACTTGGAGGCGCTGTCAGCTGGGGCTTCACGGAGGGGCTTTCTGTGCTGCTTCTTTGCAGAAGTGCTACCGGGGCGAGCTGCAGATCCAGGTTTGCCAGAGCAGCCAACGGCTCCAGGTGCCAGTGTCGGGACATGGTGTGGAGCCACGGCTGGAGTCCAGCCCCACAGAGCTTGAGTTGGGACCGCTGCCGCCACAGAGCCCTGGGGAAGAGGGGCCGGTGGTGGTGGAGAGCCCCTGTGAGGTTTGCTCCCTGGAGCCTGACCAGCAGCAGCTTGCTGAGGAGCAGGTGAGAGGGAAGGTGCGTGCACACTGCTGTAGATTCCCAGAGCTCCAGCATTCCCAGGCTTGTGCCAGGGAGACGGGGGCAGTGCGCAGGGCAAAGCCTGGTGGCATTGCAGGGTTAGGCAGCTCTGCTGGCTGGCTGCGGAGGGACTTGGATAATCCCTGCCGCTGGGGGAAAGAATGTGGGAGGGGATGGCTTGGCTGGGGAGTCTGTTCACGTGGTGAAGGTCCAGAAACTCATCCTCTCTGTGGTTTCTCTTCCCTCTGCACGCAGCTCTTACAGACAGCAAAAGATGACGACAGCCGCAACAGCTTATTGCTGCCTCCGTGTGCCCCAGCTGAGAAGCTGAGTGTTGAGGCTCAAGGAAGGGGCCTAAAGATGAAGGTGAGATGAAATCTAAACACTAAAACTCCAGGTGGCAGCCCGCATGTACTTCTCATTTCCTCATCTCTTCCCCAGCCTACCATGGTTTGGTTTCTGGCACGAGAGTGGCAGAAAACCTTTTCTCCTTCTTTCCTTTGCTTGATATCAGTCCCTACCGCCTCAGGTTGACGTTGTGGATCCTGCAGGAAGGGTGGTGAAGCTAGGAAACATCTGCATTGGGCAGACGGTGAAGAAGATGGTCACCATAGCCAACAAGAGTGCAGCCCCTGTCGCCTTTAAGCTCAGAGTCCCATCCACTGTGCCAGAGCTGCAGGAGGCTGGGGTAAGGCCCATTCCTTGGCTGGGGTAAGGCGGGTGAGGGAGGTGAATCTTGAAAGAGGGAGAGTTCCAGCTCTGTTGGAACTTAGATGAAAGGTTGAGAAGAGAGAGTTGAGCTCAGCGTGACCAGGTGGACACATGGCAGAAAACAGCTTTGGTACTAGCTAGGAATGCCTATGAGGGCATGAGTGGGACTGGGGCAGCGTTGGTGAGGATAGAACAGGAATTGGAAGCCTCTTCTTCCCTGAGTCTGGCGAGGGAGGCTTCACAGCTCACTTGCCAGATGAAACAGTCTCCACTCACTCATTTGTTCTGGTAGGTTCTGTGCCTGAAGCCCAGCAAGGAGCTAAAGCTGAAGGCCAGAGGAGACACCTGCAAAGTGGAGGTGACCTTCTCCCCGAAGCGCCGCATGCAGCCGTTCATTGGGGAAGTGCTGCTGGAGTGCGGCGGGCTGGAGCGCTCCCTCTTTGTGGTGCGGGGCTCCTGCCAGGGCAGCCTGGTAAGCTTGGACCAGGAGCAGCTGAACTTTGGAGCCGTGGTGCAGCAGAGCTACACGTGCCGGCGCGTCGTCCTGCGGAACGCGGGCGACACAGGAGTCAGGTAAAGCAGGAGCGTGCCCCCTCGGAGGGCTGGGAGCTTGGGTGAGGGTTGTGTGGAGCCATAGTGTGCCCAGAGAGTTCCTGTCTGCTGCTCCCTCCCGGCGGAGAGGCGTGCAG
>JBAFWW010036598.1:2112-34288 GCA_036873685.1 Agapornis canus
CTCACAGGAAAGAATTTCTTCCTTAGATCCAATCTAAACCTCTCCTGTTTCAGTTCTAACCCATTACCCCTTGTCCTGTCACTACAGTCCCTAATGAAGAGTCCAGTCTTTGAAGAACATAGATCTCTGCTGCCTTTTGGGTAAGGGTCTTTCTAAAAGGCTGTTATCTCTACAGCAAAGACACTTAATACTTCACAACACAGGAGAAGCCCAAGCTGATTTGTGATTGCAATCCAAAAATCACAGGGCATTTGGTAGGACCCCAACACTGAGTTTTCTTTCAATATTAGATTCAATTACTTCAGTAATTTCAATTACTGAACAATTTAACACTGTTCCAAGTGCATTGACAAGTTTTTGCTCTGAATTTCTTTGTGTATCAATTACTAATGACAACATTTTCTAAGCAATCAGTTGAGATATCTGAGACCATACTCTTATGTAGTTCTTCAGTGTGGAAGTGCTGTTCTGATGCTGTACCTTTCCTACATACACAGTTAATTATTTCCATATCCACCCTGGACAGACCAAAAGAGCAGAAAGAAAACTTCTCTGGAAAAAAAAAATCCTGAAGATTTCTCTCTCTACAATTCTAGAGTAGATAAAAGGTCTTCAATACTTTGAAGAACACCACTGCTATCCCATATGACCCCTTCTCTGTTTGCTACTACATGCAATGTCAAGCAATGTGTCTTGCTAAAAAAAAAAAAGGGTAATGTCAAGTAAAAAATTATCAAGTGAAATAAAACATCTTCACTCAAATAGGAGTAGATGGAGTCCACATCAGAGACTAAGTAAACTGGGACTCAGCCTTCAGAAGAGAGTTCTAAGGAATATCTAAGGGGAAGATATCAGAATAGAAATTACATGAAAGATGTACAGACAGGATTCACTGTTTCATTATAAAACAACTAAGAAAGATAAAATACACAGTTAAAAACAAATAAATAATGCTTAATTGCAAGTAGGGAACTGCAGCCAAGCGCTGCAGATGACAAGAATACACATGGGATAAAGAATCACATAGAATCCTCAGAAAGCCATGGAAGGCTCAAACTAAAACATGCAAGTGTGACCTCTAGCTCATGAGTGCCCAGGTTACAGACTGCTGGAAGGCAGAAAAGTTCTTTTACTTTGGCTCTGTTCTTATACATTTCCTAAACAACTGTTACTGGCAGTTAAGCACTTAGGATACATACTAGGACTATGCAAGCCTTCATTTAACCTTCATTAAACAAAAAGTTTACTTATATATTCCATTGGTTTTTAGAATAAGAAGTGTACTTGACCACATTGGCACTATGATAGAACTGCTAACAGTTTCTGCACTCTGCATCAGACAATGTATATAGTTAAACCTTTTATTCTATGAGCAAGGCTAGAAGCATATACTAAACATGACATTTTTCTAGTGAATAACAAAGCTTCCACCTTTCTGGCAGAAAGACAGGGTACAAAGAAAGCAAGAACAGCTGAAGGAAACACTGGCATAAGGAGGAGGAACAGCCAGAAATGCGTAGAGAAAAACAGGATTAAAGTTTTAAAACCCCACAACAATAATAGAACCAACAACAAAAAAAACCCAACACCCTACACATCATCCCACTCACATACAGACAAAAAACCCGAACAACCCAAAACCAAAAAACCCAACAGTCAAAGCTCCTCTGTCTATATGTAAACGAACTCAGAATAACATTTGAAATACATATTTTGTGCTAGAAGTTTTCCTTAAACTAGACTGTCACCATTGAAAGGGTCATTTTTCAAGCTCCCCTTTTTTTATTAGCAGTAGGTTTGCGGTGCAGTGGTTAACAGGAGCAGATGTCAGTGTATGGAATGTGTAAGTGGATCTCAAAAATGTAATCAGAGTCAGTTAGAACTCACCTGTATAGCAGCCTGGACTATTAAAACAAGATTTAAACATAGAAAGGACTTGTTACATTTTAAAAGTAATACATACATCTTCAAGATCACTATGGCTCAATGAACTACATCAGTATTCACCTCTCACACCCTCACAAGATGCAATGCACAGGGGTTTGACTCCAGTTACTCAAACTTCATAAGTAGTAGCTTTCATAATACTTTGACAATGTGCTGTTTTAACCAAAGCCCATCAAACACATCACACAATAGATAGGGTTGGAAAAGACCTTAAGTTCCAACCCCCTGCCATGGGCAGGGACACCACACACTAAACCATATCACCCAATACTCTTATATAGAAGCAAAGGCTATACACAAAAGCTGTATTCCAGCAAATACTATTTTAATGCCTTTGTATTTCACATCAGCATGATCATATGAACTACATAAATTGAAGAATTTAAAGAAAGTGTTATAAGACACTGCACAGTACTGCAAGTACAGTGAAACCCAACGAGACTATAAAAACATCTTGCATCAACAGGTGTCTACTTGGTATGTGTGCAGCACTGAAAGCCTTTAGAATCATGAGCACCCCTTCTAGAGCAGCAAGGGTAAACCAGTGCCGAGCCCGATCCCGCAGCCCCTTCAGCTGCCTCACTGCTTTCATGAGAAGCTTCACGGGAGATGACACCGGAGTGTTTTGGGATGTGCAAGTCCGCCCTCTGGCGCTAGTGACCTGCGCTTGCCTTGCACACAATGGCGAGGAGCTGATAAAGAAATGTATCTGAGTCTTTAAAAGCCTATAGAAACAATATCCAATTTTTTCTTACCCCTCTAATGGCAACTCTAGGATAATCTCAGTAACATTCTACAATCAGGAATATTAAGTCCTACCCAGCATTATACTGGCATCATGCTCCAGTACAGCTCAAAAAGTCAGAAGGAATTGGGTGAATTTTAGACAGGTCCAAAAGAAGAGGAGATGTGCAGTATTACCCCATAAACCAACATGTTGACCCACAGCAAGCACAGCAGTGACAAGACAGCATACACTGAGGGACTTCATCCTCTTACTGGTGACTAGAAGTCCTTAGGGATACTACAACGATTATTTCAATGGAGGCTAGGTTCAGCTTTGCCCTGAATCCATTTGCCACACTATAAACTCTGACTTAAGTCATGAAGCCTGGCACATTACTTTGAAACAACAACAGTAAACTGATCAAGTACAAGCTAAACAGACACCCTTTCACTTGCTTGTCTCCAGAAGAGAGAAAGTCCGTTTCATCATAGAGAACACCAACCTGTCACTTACCTGCTTAAAAACACATGTAAAAATATGCAGGTTTTACAGCAATTATACTCCAGTGGATAAAACTGGTATTGGAACTTTAAGACTGGAAGCAGGAAAAAGGGGAAACAATATTGCCAAGCAGAAATTTTTTAGGAATAGGGAGCTGTCAAGACTTACGTAATGTAAAGCAAAGATTTTACTTTTTTAAATGAGAAACTGATTCCTCCCAGGAAAGCTATTGGATAAACAGTTTGGGTTTTTCAAGCAACTTCCCATTAAAATCCTTACTAGAGAATTGGAGGAAGACAAGATACATAAATGTCTATTAGACAAAGCAATAAGCTACTTTAGTAAGCATTGCAAGCAAATCTTTCTGGAAAATAATGAAAAATTATTTTAATAACTTTTTGGTTTACATTCAGAGATGGAAAGAAGTTACCTCTTAAAAAAAAATGTGCCCCAGGAAATAAATCATTTAGACTCATGTGGAAGCCCAACAGATCTCTTCTGAAGCAGTACCCTATACAGGAATCAAAAACTAGAAACCAATCTGCAATAAAGATCTTGGAAACAACATCCAACATAGGGATCTCGGAAAGATCATTCTTATTCTGAGCCAGGGATGCAAAGCATAACCACTATTTTCTGCTGCAAGAATTAGGAGATCACTTACAGTTAATTAGGATCTCCATATCCTTACATGCTATACTAATACTTGGTAAAGGAACAACAGGACTACCAACTATATGATAGCTTTTTTTCTTGTTTCTTTTGATTTGAATGGTTTTCACAATCTTGAAATTCTTTAAGCAAGCTATTTTTCAAGCTTGCTTGCCTAGACTTGTAAGTTAGTGTCTGCCTTTACCCAGACTGCAGGATGAACCTTATTCCTAAAGCATCTATCTGCCTTTCACACCAATCCCCACTTCCTTTACCCATCTATACAAACTCTTGCCTTCTCCCAGGAGAGGTTGTAAATAAAATTATTAAAGGCCCATGATATTAAACAAGCATCACATAAAAAGATTCCTAAAGAACAGTTAAGTAAGGCAGACATTTTCCACACAGCATTACAAAGAAAGTCTCCAGGACCCCATTCAAAAACTACAAAAAGGTGATGCATGATTACCTATACCAGGAATAAGTCTGAAACCACAGATGCACAAGCAAAACCAGAGGTACTTGCTAATGACAAAAAGGGGAAAAATAATGTATAAGGAAGGACAGACTGCAGAACTCACCAAAGGCACTGAAAAGCTGGTAAAGGTCACTAGTCTTCCACTCTTTGGGAAAAGTAACATGAAGAACATGATCTCGTTTTGGCTGCACTGTGAAACAAAAAAGCATTTGTTAAAGCAAGAGTCACTACTAGTACCTACAGAATATCCTATAAGAGCTACCCAATACATAGGTCTTTTTTTTGGTCCTGTTTATTTTTTAAAGAGAACAGGCCAAGCTCTATGCAACTACACCAGACATCAACAAAAATGTACCTGCAATTATGCATGAAATAGGCACAGTAGATGCTATAAACTCGTGTATAACAAACTGAAATAGCATTACATACAGTTATACTACCAAGTTCAAGGACAGAATCAAAAAAACCCCACCAGCCTCTTTATGAGCCAGCTCTAGCTTTCAAGATCTTTTAGCAATAAATCAATGTTGTCATTTTTCTGTCATTTAAAGACTTACTCTGAAACAATGCTCAATTCAGTTTGCATACAGCATGAGGTACAAGCTAGAACAGACAGGCTGACAGGGAGGTTTTAATAAAAACTACACAAACAAAAAAAAGCAGCCTATGAAGGCCAACATCTAAAGATGTGCACAAGAAGTCTTCAGCATACCCTGAAAGTTATTCAGAGCTTTATGAATTTGAGAGAGAATCCAACTGCTGGACAAGGTAAGAGCACAGCAGACACTATCACTACACATCTGCCTTACTTTTACACACTTCCCCCTACAAATGGTTTTGGTCATCATCAGGGGCAGGCTACTCAACAAGACAGACCTTTGGCCTCATCTAGTGAAGACTGTACGTAATAAATCACTACAATGTACATGTGGATGAAGTTCCTTTCACTAGGCACCTGATCTTTTGGATCTGTGAATTCCTACCCTATCAGAAAAAGAAACAAGAGGAACAGTATAGTTCAAGGTGCAAAGACATTGAAATACTCTCAATTTTCTTATGAAGCTTTTTACATATCACTAATTGAGCCTCTGCACAGATATCTCCAGAGATTCAGTTTTTATGCATGATACAATGACAGATCTTCCCTAGCTAGTCTACATTTTTATATTAGGCAGAAGCTGAACCACTAAAGAGGAGTGTTCCACTTTAGAATTTACTGCTCCAATTTAGTAAAGGTAACTCAAGGGTTAACTACATCCAGCTTTTTATGTTCGGATTTTAACTTGACCACATGGAAACACTCACATGAAGAGCTTCTCTCTTCTTTGGGTATAGATATATAGGAACTGACCTTCATCTTAGCGAGTTAGCCTCCTGAATTCTTTTGCCATACAAACTTCTCTGGTTTCTGCTATCCTTAGCTTATCCTTAGCTTTTAGCATCAAAATAAGAGAGTTTTTCAATGTGGATCTCATTCATAGTGCACATGTCCATTATCAGACTATCAACCACTTGCTACACCTGACTTTCATGTGTATTTGACTCCATTATACAAGGACAAACCTGCTGTTTTTTTGCTGCATTTGGTTAAGATGCAACTTTTACTGTTTTCTGACAAAAGCCTTGTGTATTGTTAATTTCATAAATACAGGGAAGCATATGCAATTACTGCAGTTTAGTTATAACTAGTAATTACAGTAAGTGATAGTGTCTTCAGCCTGTCTGTGCTTTATAGTAGAAAGCATGTATGTGTCTAAACATAACTATTCCACAAATAAGACTTCATTTTTGCATGAAATTGAACTGAAGCTTTCAACAGTTACAGTGTTTCCTGGACAGACAGAACAGCTTTTTATGTGTTTTGGTTTTGAGGCTTCCCAGCCCTGCCCAAAGGTTCAACAAACCTTTTATTCCCAAATAATTTTTTAACATCTTACATAACCTCAACAGAACACAACAGTGACATCAGGCCTTCTAAAACTCAAGTTTCTAACCAAAACATGACATGAAAACAGGTCAGTGATTTCCAAATGCATGTCTCTTCTAACAAAGATTGCACCATGAACTCCATTATAGTATTAAAATAAATCTTCACAGAAGTGCCATTATGCATGTACCAATAAAAATACTAATTGTAACTCACATCTCATAACTGAAATACCGAGGGATTAATGAAGTCAGGGAAAAAGCAGCTTCCTAAGCTTTGTTTAGAGTAAGTAGTTGTCTCGCTCCACATAAGAGCCTAGTTTTTCAGTTGCAATAAAACCCCAGAACATGACTCTGTGATGAGTTGTAACATGGTGCCTGATCAGTTGGCCAGTAGAACCCATGCAGCTTATAAAAGGGCGAATTTTCAATCTGTCTGATCATATCAGCTAAAATAAAATTCATATTGGAGACAGGAATATAGGAAATACAGGAAAATACAGGAATTCAGTATTTTCCAGATTAAACAGCCTCTTACAGCTACCAGCCTCCAGCCACTTGTGACTTTCTTTTAAATGCATCAATCTGTTCTGCTCAAAACAAGCTGGGCTAGCATGAGTTTATCATAAACTTCCTGACAACATCTTACAGGTTTGCATGAACATCTGAGCAGCAGAGTGGATGTAAAGCAAGTAATTCCTTCATAAGCACAGGTCAAGTCTTGCTCCTTAAAGTTGCTGCTTCAAAACCAAAA
This sequence comes from Agapornis canus, assembly GCA_036873685.1. Classification (NCBI taxonomy): domain Eukaryota; kingdom Metazoa; phylum Chordata; class Aves; order Psittaciformes; family Psittacidae; genus Agapornis; species Agapornis canus. The sequence continues at coordinate 9,097 of JBAFWW010036598.1, forward strand.
AGGACAGAACATTTTTCTAAGTATCAGATTTCTTTTTTTTTGGCTCTACACAAGACAAACACCAAAACCCCCCAAGTTATCTTAACAAGCCAGGGAACAATTCATTAATGTATTGCTTATTGAACAGCTAGCAATTCAAAGTATTTCCAATCTAGTAGTAAAGAACTGCAACAAGATCAGTTTCAGTTGTTGTAACAGCCTTTTTCTATTGATTACAGAGAAGAAACTACTCCAAACCCTTGAGTATCTATTTGTTGTTACCATCTTCATACAACTTTGAATCCTCCGTTAAACATTTATACCTTTCTATCTTCTCAGGTGAGAAATAGTTGATTCATATCCTGCTTTGCAATCACTTTCTGCAGCAACTTCATTTTTTTTTTAAGAGTTTTTCATATACAGTAACAAAATGAAATATATATGAATGATATATATATCAAATGAAATGAATATATGAAAATATATATGAATGATATATATATAAAATGAAATTAAATATAATGAAAGTCACTTTCACATATTCAGTACTACAGCAGCACTTAAATCTCAGAACAGCAGTAAGAATTTCTAAAGCACCCAGCCAAACACGCCACCCTAGATGCACTTTACGTTTAGAAGCTTAGAAAGCCTTCGTGCCGCAGATTCTGCTGTAACATCAGATTTGGTCTGCTCTAAAGGAGTGGCTTTCAGATGAAAGAGACTTTCAGAGGCAGTCTTTTTTGGCAACTCTTCTTGGCAAAGTATCAAAGCAATCCTGTAATTTGGCTAGCAAGTGGAAGTAACATCTTTACAGCTTAGTAGCCTTGGCATTCTCTCAATGACCCAAAGTATTTATCCATTCTTGCACTCAGTATCAGTTGGGGAAAGAAGTATACAACATAATTAGATAACCATCCCAACAGATCTGCAGAGCCAGAGCTCAGCAATCTGATCACCTAACCACATTTAAGAATTAAATATATGCCCTTAGAACACACCTTTTCCTCTCCAGTAGTTAATCTCATCTTTCTAGAACTGCATTCTGTTACAAGCATCTAATAAAGGGTCATCCTCCAGCCTTTCGGATGCATGGAGTTGAAAATGTCCTCACATTAATATTGCTTCTAGATGGGTATCCCTTAAAGACACTTGTGTATCTGACTTCAGAGTGCAAAATTAAGCTTTCTTCTGGTCAGGGACTAGATTGACCTCCAGAGCTTTACATTTTCCTATGTTAAGACATTACTGGTAACACACTCATCTGAAGTTCTTCCCCTCACAATGTAACATCCCATAACAGTAAGGACCTTCCTATTAGTAAAATATGTTTTCATTTTAATGTTACTGTAACTTATTACAGCCCTAGGTCTGTAACCTGAAATAATCTGAAACATAAAAACACTTCCAATAGTAAATAAACTACTTACAGTCTGGTCCTTCCAAATTGAGATACGGTATGTCCATTACTCTCATAAGAAATAGCCTGAAGCAAAATGGAAAAGCACCATTAGCAAGTTTCTGCCTAAAGACCTTTTATTAAGATGTCTTTTTTATAGATCTTTAGATGTTGCTTCTGAAGAAGCAGAATTACTTGTCCCAACCATATCTTGAGCTGTATTAAAACACACAGATGCTCCAATTAAGTCTAATACATTATCTAACAATCCAGATTCAAACCATTACTTGGCATCATACTAGTAATTTTACTTATTCAACAAAACAAGAACAAAGAACTCCCAACTGTTACTACTGAAAACAATTAAAGTAAGTGGGGAAATGAACATTTAGAAAGCAGCAGCTCTGCACAGTAAAAGCCAGTGACAGGGTGTGGAATGTGCAAAAGCTGTCATTCTAAACACATGTACACTTTCCCATTTGCTGAGCACTGCATCATGCTTTAGGCAGAATGGATCTTGAAACCCTAAAGCTGCAAAAGCCATTACAACAACTCAGTGGAGATAACCAGGATGAGTCTTTTGCCCTTTAATATGTAACTGAGTTTATCAACACATTGAAGAAATGCTTTCAGTAAGAACTCATATTCAGCTCTGAAAACTATTTCCCTCCAAAACAAGATGACAGGATTTCAGGCTACTTATGGGTACAGATGCCCCATTGCTGCTACAGAACATTTTCTCTGCACAGTGTTCAAGGGAGGGCTAAAATAACTTTTCTACAAAAAGTTAAAAAAAGCTTCTAAAATGCTTATTACAGTTACAAGATTAAACTACACAATATTTGATACAAACAGCTGATGGATGAAAACGTTTTAAGTGTACTGATCTGCAATTCCCTAAAGAGTCCTTATGTCATACCACACTCACTATTAGTTTTTAAGAGTTTGAGTAATATGTTCTCACAGTTGCTTGTATCAACTGGAAAGCCTACTGGAATGCAGTTGATAACTTGCCTCAGGAGAAAAAAATATAACAAACACTGGGGAGCAAAAGGACTATATGACAGGTTCACATTTGAGCCAGAGGGTTTTCAGAGGACTGGCACTAGCTGTGATACATTCCCCCATCTAACTTCTCTTCCTGATTCTCAGCGAATGGTACACTGTGTCCACCTGGGCACTGCAGAACCTAAAAGGAATTTTATCAATAAAAAATTAGAAACATCAACATCAATTACCTTTAGAAACTTCAACAATTCCAGCATAAAACCGAGTTATGAAGATATTTTATAAAAGAGTCAGAGTTTCTTCTTACATTTAACTTTAGGCGTCATACTCCTATAGCCTTGGTTTTATTATAGCTGTCTGTTTGACAGGATGGGAGTGACATTTTGAGAACAAAGCTAGCTTCAGAACACAGCTTCCACCAGGAAACAGAGAAAAAAATATCCTTACTTCAACATCTGCTGGGTGCCTGCAGTAATCCTGACAGCACATCCAATGCTATCGCTCAGAGAAGAAACAAACAAGCCATCCACCCAGAAAACAGACAGGAGACAGAGCGATCAGGCCATAAGGGTATCTTTCATGAGATAAAGAGGGAGTATGTGACATATGTTCCAAGAACAGAAGGGATGTCACTATATTCCATCTCTGGTGGGAGACAGGCAGGCTCATACCACTATCACAGAGTGCCTAGCTGGACAGAAAAGAACTTGCAGGTCTGGGATCTATGTTCCACTAGTAAACTTCAGACTGTCCAAAGATGCTCAGTTCCATTTATTATCTATGATTTGTGTTCATTTCTTTATCTGAAATAATGTCAATGTCACTGTTAGTAAGAGCCACAGTTGCCTTCAGACTCCACTGCAGCAGATAAGCATAGCTTAAGCACAGCCAAAATACACAGTATTCCAGTTAGTCAGTAAAAGCACTTTAGTCTTCACTAGTTCTCCATCATCCACGCAGGATAACAGAACTTTAACAAACAAAACTAAAAGGCAACTTTGATTTAAATTGTGAAAGCTATTTCTTCAGATAGCTCAGAATTCTTGGAAGCAGCTACCACTTCCTCAAACGATTAGTTTCCTAGGCTTTCATATAAAAATAAGGATGAAGTCTACTAAAAATACAACAAAAACTTCTGGGGAGAGTACTAGTCAAGCTGCACTCTCTCAGCTTTTATCATGCTGAGGAAAGCAATGGTGGCCAACAGCAAGAACAGACTTATGCCAAAAGAAAATGCATATAATGGAGATTAATTAAGATCAGGGTTTTATCCTCTCAGACAAATCCTACATTTATTTGTTCAGTCAAATAACTATGTCTCTAAAGAGCACACACATAAACACACACTCCCTAAACAGATGGTATAAATACTGATTTTAATATTAAGCGCACTTAAAAGTATATTACAGCAGTAACTGCCTTTTGTAGCACTAACTTTCATCTCATAGATTTTGAACACTGAGCTGCAGCATAATGCATAATTACAATTGTAAGACCCTCATCTCTCTGCAGAAAATTTACACTAACAAATTGTTCTGTATGACAACATGAACCCTAGTATATATTAAACTGGCCAGATTCATGAGGTTGTATGACACTCTTTCACACTACATTAACTTACAATCATTTAACAGTTATACTGACCAATCTAAGGAAATGTTATCTCCTACACAGCTCAGAGCTCCAGCCAGTTCACATGGTCAGAGGACAGAAGTCTTTTTCAATATCCAGCAATATCCTAGAAGCTTTGAGGTACTGCAAGACAGCCACTTGGAAGGCAACTTTTTCTGTGGCAAGTCAAGGAGCATAAGGAAAGCAAGGCTATGACCACGCCACTTCACAGCAATGCATACGTAGTCTCAAGTAGTCAACATTCTTCACCTGCACTGAGCCAGAATGAGTTCTCACAGCAGTGTGATGAACACAGGGTTGCTGTGAACTGCATAGAGAAACAGCTGAAAAAAGGTATTTTTTTAAGCCCAAATCAGTTCACCAAGCCAGCTCAGCACCCAGTACGGCCACAAGTGGCTGAAAGCACAAGGACAGTAATTGTTTACTCCTGCACTATGACTGAGAAGCTGTTGGTCAAATGACAGAAAAGCACACTGATGTTCCTTTGCAGTGGATGTGCAAAGAAATAAAACTAATACAGAAAAGCCAAGGAAGAAATGAACAAGGTCTCTGGCAAGACATGCCAGAGAACCTAGCTCCCTGGTGAGACATTATCCACAAATATAGCACAAAACCAAGTCATTTCCACAGATTTTGGTTTCTGAAATCCCTTTATATGAAAATAAGAATCTAAAGTAATTTATATTTCTATAGACTAGCATGCTATTCAGCTCAATAAAACATGGTGCTCTCATTTCTCTACACCTCATTCATCCCCCAACTTCAGCTACCTCACAAAAATAAATAACACACACCACCCCACCCCCCCAAACCATCACACTCAAACAACCCAAAGAGATTCAAAATAAAGCTATCATTAGAAGTTTGCAAGAGTCTTGCAGGTGGGGATGGGGAGGTAGAAGAAGGGAAGAGATGCTGCTCTAAACAAAGCAGGTCAAAAACCCTCCAAATCAACTCAAAAGTGTATTACACAACATACAGCACCTAATTTACACACATAAGAGTTAAGATATTACAATATAGACTGTAACTGTTCATCAGTGATTACTTACAGCTGACTGTTCACATGAACATGATTTTTCAAAGATACTGTGTATACAATGAAGCATAAAGATTACAGAAATGTATCTCTGGAATGCTTGCATTAAGTTGTTTATCATACAACTTCGTGCATTATGTCTGAAAGAGCCAAACAACCCTAAAGGCAAAGTCTGTTTTTAATCAGTTCTGCTCTGCAAGAAACTGGAGATTTTACATTGATCATTAACCTATACGAGCATGAACCTATATACTGGCCACCACTCTGGAATAGCAAGCCAGGAAGTTCCATAACTTTGCTAACACAAAGAAAGAGATCAAAATAACTACTGAAAAAAAGTAGTACCTTCCTTTGAAGGCTAAGTTTGTAAAAAACCAAAGCTGGATTCTTTCAGTTTTCAATTTCCTCCCTCTATTCATCTTAGTGACAAGTCTATTCAAACAAAACATTTTCAAAATCCAGTCAGTCACACCAATCATATAAAAGTTTAATCTCTGAACTGTATTTAAATATTAACACCTAATAGTCAGAGATCTTGACATTAAGACTTCAGAAGCAACCCAAAGAATCATAAAGTGGCCTGCTTTAAAGAACACTTTCAACTGAGAACACTGTTTCTAAATAACTGCCTTGTAATGAACTACTCTGTTCAGCTTCTTTCAGGAAAAACTTTTGTGACAGATAGCATAACTTTCATTTGTTTAGCTTACTGTTTGCATGTTGTAGTTTGTGTTTTGCTTGAAGAACATGACTACAGCACAAAGGAAAAGGTTTCCTTGTTTTGACTGCTGTCCCCAGGATCAGGTAGAACTTCTGGAGGAAGGAGGAAGATAGTTTTTTTTCTCCCCAGGAGGAAGAGAGAATGCTCAGCTAGGGAAAGTTTCTAAACCACAAACTAGAGAAAACTACATATAGCAGGAAGCTAGCTGACAGCCCACAGCATACCTGCAAGAAAGCCCCAGAAGCAACATCCTTACTAGTGGCCTGAGGGTAACTACGTAAATCACACAAGGCCTGGATGCTAGTTAGAGGTGCTAAACAGACCAAATGCTGGAAGTCACAATCTGCAAGGACACAGTGAACAGAGCAAAAGTCTTGCTCAGTTAAATATCTAACAGCTCTATAATTTTTGACATGTATTTAATTTTTCTTTCAGTGATGAAATAAATGGAGTTGTTTTATTCTGGTTTGTTATTTCGCATTAAAAAAATAGAATAAAAAAGCTTTAAAAATACAAGCCTTGGCCTGCCCACTGTATGGAAAAAGTGAGACAATCTCATCTCCAAGCTCTGACTGAGGTGAGGTGGCACATGTTAGACTATGGAAAAGCTTCTAAGATCATGTGAAAGAAAGACATGGCAAGTATTCCAGGTTTCCAAGACGTAAAAATAATACCTAGTGTTTCTGAAACAAGAAGCTACAAGCTCTGCATAGACACAGAATGGATAGGCTTTCATGTTTTCTGGTAAACAGTAATTTTCAGATCTTGTTTAAGAAAAGAAAATAAAAAAAAGCTGCTCATTTCCCTACTTTTTTTTTTTTGTTAACTTTCCCTTTCATTACAGTTTGGCAGTGTTAACTCTGAAGGCAGAACACACACAGCAGGCTTCCTCTCACAACTCTGAAATGTCACTGTTAGAGGGAAGTCACATTTGAAGTATACAACTTCGTAGCTTGAAAAGCTTAAATTTAGTGTATTATTGGGACAGTTTTAGAAGTTTCAGTTTATACTTGTGCAGATACACATCTCTAGAAAGACCTGAAACCACTTTGGTTAATGATTGAAAAAGTGACCCTCTGATTGGCATCTACTAGTTGGCATGTGTGTGCACTGGTATTACTGAAAACAGGCCTGTGATAAATCCTATCTGAAAAGGAAATTATGCTAATCAATTCTATCATCACCTTCACATTCAAATCAAGAGGTCACGGTGGGTCCCCTATAATCTGAGAAATGTAGATATAATTTATAATGTCTGCTAGAATATGTGGAGTTACTGCTTTACACATCTCAGTGTGAAGAGTAACTGCTGTCGCTACAGTCATCTGTTTCCAGACCAATGGAAGCTGAAAGCCATTGATAACAATTATTCCCTCATTTATGTAGGCCATTGGAAGGTAAAATAATTATTTTTGCCAACTCTCATATGGTAGGGTTTGAAAGGATGGTATTTCTCTTGACCTTAAACAGACAGACTAAAGCACCAGGAACTTTTTAATTTAAACTCCTTTCTCTTCAGGTAGATGACACTATCTTTAGAAGCTTCATAAACTAAAATCTACAGATTAAATATGTAAAGAATCTAATCTGTACATAAAGACTTCTATATTTCTCAAGTCTACTTCAATTTGTTCAAGTAATTCGCATGAAGATCCAATTCAAGAGCAAAATACTGATATAACAGCATCATCCCTCAAACTACTAATCCCATATGTTTCTTAAATAAATTGATAATGTTAACACAATAGCTTTGTGCTATTTGAATTGATATTACAGTAGGGGTATTTTAGTTTTTCCAGGCTGTTTAGTGTACTTAGTTTTAACTATCACAAGTTTCTGACAGTGTCCTACAACATAAAGAACACCTGTCCTGTTTTTCTTCTATTTCATTATTCCCAAAGGTTACTCCAGAAATAATTTTCTTAATTACAAGAAAATTAAGTTGCAATATGCTCAATACTGACATGGACAAGTACATTAAAGCAGTCCAGGTACTCTTCTAAGCATCCTTTCACAGGTTAGCAGAAAGTAAACCACTCTCTGTCAAAGAAAACGTATTTACTTTATAAACTTGGGCCTCCCTGTAGCATAACTAGTGTGAACCAGAAAGACAATCAAAACTGAAGGTAAAGAAAAATGCACTTAGCCATTGATTTTGAGGCTAAATATACAAATATGGCTAGCATTAATTTTCCATGTTTAAGCAGGTCTTTCAAAACAACTACTTACTTGTTAAAAAAGGGTTCAATGAGTTCTGATCTAGCAGACACATGGTTTTTCGGAGGACTGAGGAATGAACCTGATGAATGAAGAAAAGATTAGTATGTAATAAGCAGCTACAGACAGCACTCAGGAGAAGGTTTGAAAAAGATCACACATGTACCTAGGAAATTAGCCATGGAGATGAAGCACAGCCCAGTAATGTAAGCATCATATCCTGCTTCATGAAGCTGTTCAGAAGCTGTATCATAACTTGGAAACCCATCAGCACTTTCTGAGGAGAAAGAATAATAAACAAGAATAATAAAGAAACTAAGAATAATAAACAAAATTTGGGTAAGTTCATACGATTTTCAGGATTTCTGAAAATTCAGAAGTTCTGGGGGAAAAAAGCCCAACCCACAGTTCTGTTTTATATTTTTTAAATAAGATCCTATGATAGAAGTCTTATCCCATTATAAAGCTTCCTACTATATAAAAAGCTATCCTATTAAAAAGCTTCCTACTATAAAGCTATTAATCCCCACACCAATTAAGTAGCCAAAATGGAGTATTAATTCTAACAGCAGGATTCCCAACATGGCACATCTTTTTTCTGACTGTCTTGCATTTAAAAGAACAGGCACTCAGCCTAATTAAAACTTCTATTATTAACCTGTTTGCTAACCATCCAATTGACCTATGGTTAGGTTCTTCAAGGTATTTAAATAATCTAAAGAATAAATAAATTAAAGGATGTATTTATTAACAGTCATGCTTGGTGTTTGTGTGAAGACCTTGAGAAGTATCCCTTGAAACACCTCAAAGTAGAAACCTTCACAGGCACTTCTCTGTCTTAAAGTCTCAGTAACAGAGAAATATGTGAATATCACTGCCTCTTCTGTATCATTTAAACTTTTCCCACTCCCAACAAAGTTCTTTCACCCCTATAGCTAGTTTCTCAGCCTCTAAAAAGATGGCTCATCTTCCTGTAGAAGTTTTACTGATAATAGAACTGGAAGAACAAAATTAACTGTTTGAAAAGCCAGAATTATGACCCTTGCATTAAAGTACAGGCTGAAAAGTGAACTCTACAATTCCATTTAATTTATGGCATTCAACCTAGCAAAAAGAAGTTAAAATGATGAAGAAACACACCCAGGATTTAAAACGGTGATACAGAGATTTTAGCATAATGTGTACAGTAGAAATACGTAAGCATAAATACTACTCTTATTTTGTAAAAAGAAACCTGAATCGCATTTTTATATATAAAACTAGAGCAGCAAAATGTCAGGCTTCTTTTCAGATGAGGCCTTGTAATACTTATTTAAGAAATAAAGTCTCAGATTCACACAAAGTTAAGCTATACTGGTTGAGCTGAAAAAGACAATTCTTAGTGCTCTACTTTCTCAGTGGATACACACCAAAAAAAAAATGAACTGTTACCAAAAGTACTCTACTATTTTTAAATGTGCTTTGCTTTGGTTATCCCGAACCCCATTGATCATCTCTGATCTAATATTTACACTTTAACTGTTATGGTCATATTTTGGACAAAACAATTTAAAAAGGTAAAATTATTATTATATTACATCAGCAAACAACAGTACCTGACAGGTGCCACATTACGTTACATCCTGAGAAGATGCTATGGAGGATATGCCGGTAAGGTCTGCATGCAGTTACTGCCCATGCCATGTTTATAGTACTAATTAGGTGTAGGCACCAACAGCTCCTGCTCATTGTCCAAAAAGATTGCAGATTATCTGTCTTCCCAATAAATCTCTCCTGTTACTGCAGTTTAAGTGTATCTGCTCTGGACATTCAGAGATATGAAAAAAGTAACACCCATCTTGGTTTTGATCAAGCATTTGGTCTTTCCCTTCTAATGTACCTACTGTTCAGAATTGCCCTCCCTTTTCTAAATCAGCAGCTTAAGAAAAATTCCAGAACTTTGAGATTAAATACCATTTCCTTCAGCTTGAAGCAAAGAAAGCTGAAAGGAACTTTAACCATGCCTCGTCACAACTGCCTCAGTTTTCTTGGTTTTGTTGTCTGAGTGCCCATAGAATGCAGTAGCTTTGATCTGAAGGACAATAATCAAATAAAACAGTTTCAAAACAATACCAAGTTACTCAAAAAAGAAAAGACAAAAATCAACCTAAAAACCAAAACGCCATCATTAGAAAATGATGAAACTGCTGTTCACTGAATACATCCATTCTTCTATAGGCTGAAATAAAGTAGAAAGCTCCTACTGACTTCCACTCATAGGTCTAAATATAACTGCAGTATATGTATATTGCCCACATTTAAAGTTCCTTTCATCAGAACACTAAGTATTAATACGGGAATTTACATTTCAGACCAAGAACAAAAATAATTAAGACATTTTCCTCTGAAAGAGGAAAACATTTCAGGAATAAGACCATTTTGACATATCCTTACCAACTTTAGGAGAGCTAAATGGAACCTCTTTTAAACGCTTTTCCAGTTCTGCAAGGGATGTATTATTAATGATCTCCTGCAAGAAAAGACACCATTAACTGCCAATGCAAAACACATTTTCCCTAGATACTGAAACTGGATAAAATTAGTATTTATTGCTGCCACCTTGTGTTCTCCAAGGACTTATATAGCATCCTTTTAAACTAATACGCCAGAGAAGTCTGTCAAGACAAGAAGTTAACCTACAACATAGCAAGTCACAAGCATTTATTAATACTTTTCACAATTTTTGATTGTGAATTATGCCACAGAAATATTTCTATTTGAATCTGGCTCCATGTGCCAGGGAGAAAGGCAGCACAAACAGAACGGCGAAGTATCTCAAATACCGAACATGATGGTTGAAGGTATTTAAGGTCAGTGTTCATCTAGCAGGCACACTTTAATATTCTTAAATAGATTTATAAGTGTAAATACTGATTATTTAAAGCAACACAAAGACAGCGGAAGAAGCCTGACAATCAGAAAGCCATTCCTACACTTTAGCTTAGTTAAGCTGTATTACTTAATCTACATATGTATATATAAAATGTCACAAAAAGATACATAATTAACTAATTCCTTCAAACCAAATGTGCTGAAGTCGTTAATAAAACATACAATGTCAATCGCTACATGAAAAAAACATGCAGAATCAATAGCAAGAGAAAACACAAACTCTCACACAGTATTTCTTAAAGTTGAAATTTTTGAGGACAAATTTCCTTTGGTTCTACATCAAGACAGCTCTTTACAGTTATCATCAAGTCTGCAGTGTGAAAAGTTATCAAGAACTCAGTACCATGAACAAGCTCAAACAACATATTATTTTGGCCTCCCAAAGTACCATTTAGTAACAACAGCCTAAACCCTAAGCAGCTACTGTAAAAATTACAAATATCAACATAACTGTATCAAACATAAAACTTGTGCAGCATTATTAGCTCTTAGAATACAAAAGCTTACTTTTGTATTCTTACTACAGTGGTATGCAAGACAAACCTGAAAATACCCACTAAGTACATTTCAATGAGATTTTCTGTCATTAGATGCTCTGAAGTCAGAGGCACGCAGAAACACAGGTGTTGACTCATCAGCATGTTATTAAATTATTCCATTCCAAAAGGCACACAGAAAAGCAAGAGGTTATGATCACTTATCTCAATACTTTGGAAGCATAAAGCCCATGCTGCAAGAGGTTTTAAGAGAAGCCTGCAATTTTTTCTCCTGGCTACCCACCAAACAGCAGGCCCCAATGGAATTTAGTGATGATGTTCAAGCACCTTTTTCTAAACAAATCTAAGTCAGCATTCACAATATTCTAAAGCTTCAAGTATACAAGTAGCTTCCAGGTCCTATTTGCTCATGAATAACACTTCTTGGTTTCTCCTCAGGAGACATGCAACTTGGTGCTAATTTACAAGGCAAAAAAAATGCTGATTGCATTTTAAGTAGTAAAGCCTGTATGCACTTTTGGAATTCAAAGCTGCTAAGTTACCTTAAAATTGTGACAAACACGAAGAAGTTTCAATAGACACTTAATGCAAACTTGTACCTTCAAATAATTCCAGAATACTGTATTAATTTACCTTAAAAGGTTGTGTACTTGCCATCAGTTTCGTATCCAATAGCCTAGAAACAAAGTAAAAGCTAAGTAAGTTGAAATGGAAGAATGCCAGTTTTGCTAAATCCTCAAAAATGTTTTGGTATATTGGCTGGGAAACAGCAGTTGCACCCTATTGAAAAATTGCTCTTATATCTCAGAGCAGCCAAAACACCCCTTGGCTTTGTTCAGCATGAAAAAGGACAACAAAACTAAGCAATAGCAAGAGATGCAAACAATAAATAGCTAATAAATCTTGTTCAAAACGTACCGCAGATTCAAAACACCAAATATCATGCCAAAAACCATGGGGTAGCAAAGCTGCACCTTTTGCCAAGAAGTAGAACAATAGCACTGCTCTTCTGTAAAAAGAGATGCTAAAGAATACTTTTAAAAACTGTATTTATCTAACTTGTTCCCAATTTTATTTCCAGTAAGAGCTAGGTTAGGGCTAGGACAAACAATATCAGCTTGTTAAAACAGTACTAGAACAGCTGAAAGTTTGAACTAAGAACTTACCTGGGAAAGACACATGATGTTACTTCCTTGAACTCATTTAGGTCCTAATTTAATGTTAAACCAGAAGATAAAATTCAAACAAGTTAGCTGTTTATCAGTCTCAAGATGATAGATAGCAGTAACTATAATTATCCAATCAGCTTCTAAAATTGAGGTAACAGTGACTGAATTCTCACCTCTTAAGAGATGTGTTCATCAGCATTACTGTAAATACCACCTGCAATTACACAGAACTACAGACTAATTATTTCTGATTTGTGTATGACTTGTAAGAAAAAGGTTGAATCACCTCCAATACCCTATCCTATTATATAACCTAGACTACCTCTAATTCCAGCTGCATTAACAGTTCTACCTAAATATTCCCAGCATTTAATTTGTCAGCAGAATATAAGCAGTCACTCCAGGTGGACAAGTGACTGCCTACAAGACCAGATCTTCCATGTCAGACATATAGGAACAATTGACAACTGCCTGTGCTCCAGTACCAACCAAACAGGTCCCACACTCATAATCAAGTCTTTCCCCTAACACACACAAGCCCTTGAGAACTGCAATTAATGTAACTACCATACAGGCCACCCTTCCAATGAGACCTTTGGCTTCTTCAGACAATATCCTCAGTTCCAATACATTGTTTAGTTTAACTTAATTGCTAGGCTACTGCAGTCATGAAAGTACACTCCCTCCAGTTATTCAGACATTTCACCCCAATGAACATCATCTTGCTACAGAATTTCTTATAATTAATTGTACCATATTATAATATGTATTCTGACACTGCAAACTACAGAGGAAAAAAATGCCACATAACACCGAAGCTCCAAACCAGGATCTTAACAAACTGGTTAAATTTACCTGCCATTATGCAAGCAGTTTCTGAAGGACTAACAGATACAGCAGAAATCACCACAGAAATCAACTTCCAATGTTTAATTTAAACATTCTAAAACTGCAAAGGGGAAGAATTCCATCCAGCTAAGCTTTCTGCATGAAGATTTAAGAAAATAAGGCAGTAGCCCAGAAGTAACAAGTGACTTTTCTTTTAAATACTTTTCTGTTATTCTTAAGATGGTCACATGCTTCCATTCACTATCAAGTCTGGAGATAAGACTAAACACAAATATATTAAGGCATTTATTTTATCATCTGAACACTCAGAAGATTACTTACATCAGGCAGGGGACAATAGAACTGGTGTATGGTATGCATAACATCCAGCAGCATGTTGTGCCCAATAACAAGCTTCCCCTGTGAAAAGAACATTAAATGCTAGTTAAACTTCAATCACAGCTATGGCAAGGGCAATATAAGGAAAGCACCTATCCCAGATGTTAGCCAAGGGCAGCTGGAAAAAAAATACAAACAAAACCTACCTATTTGCTCTCTGCCTGACCCAGAGGCTACTCCATTCATTCAGAGCAGCCACTCCTAATACTCTCAACCTTCACAGCCTTCACAACTAATCACAGCCTCTACTCTTAGTCTCCACAACTAATCTCACAACTAATTACAGCCTTCAGCAGCTGCTTAAAATGTTAAGAGGATGCACTAGAACAGACACTGACAACTTGGTTTCCAAATGTAATCTATTTAAGATTGAAGTCAAGTGCTACCTCCATCCACCACCTTTTAGTTTACAACTTAATACAACTCACAATGTATTCTTTATGGTTCTAACATATGATAGTTACTACAGGCATGATCTGGTACTCACAGTGTAAAACCTCTCATGCCAGATGTTGTACAAGCAAGTTCCTTCTTGAAAAAGCATAGTAATTTTTCAAAATGGTAACTTTGATTCATTTAACATGACAACCTTTTCTACTTCCCTGCATCGTTCATGCACTAGAGAGAAGGATATGGATATGTATTTCTTTTCCACACAACAGTCTGTAACAACTACATGAAAATAATTGGGCTGAAGGGGACAGATGTAAAATACAGCCTATCTTAACCATGTAAGTAGAAGAGAACCAGATGACCTTCTCTGATAATGCCAGAGGGGGAAAAAAAGCCCTCAAAGCTTAGTTACTTAAAAAAATCGTGTTAGAGCCCTAAGAAACTGGTAACTGACTTTTACAGGTAAGGTTGCTCATGTCACTTGCTAAGACTTTTCTTAACCTACTACACCCAACCACTATGAAAAATGAAGCAATATCAACTTAACAACAAAGAGAAGTCACTTTAACTTGCATTTCATTTTATCTTCCAAAATATAACTACAAAAGAATTCCTTTTTTTTTTTTTTTTAGTTATAACCAAAGTTACACTAAAAATGATGTTAACTTACAGAATTAGCAATGGCATGAATGACTCTGGAAAATCCTACTGCATCATTCAACTCCTCCTGCAAGCAAAGATCCTAACATTAGTGAAACAGAAATACAAGTATTGTCAAAGCTGTACCTGTGAACTAGCAGACACACCAGTTGGCTCAAAATGGTTCTCAGATATAGCTAAGAACAGACCACAGAGGAAATGTCAGTATTTGGAAGATACATGAGGTCAGAGCAGGAGGTAGTATTCCAGTTTCATATGTAGCTCTAGTTCACTGTAAAGTCAGACAAGTCACAAGCTATTGTGGTGGGTTGACCCTGGCCAGAAGCCAAACACTCACTCTGCCTTCTTCTCACTCCCCTTTCCTGGAGAAAAGGGAGAGGAACAAAAGAAATTCAAATGAAGGCAAAAAGACTGCTGAACCAATATAAGGACCACTTAGTAAGAAAAGTAAAACCTGCATGCAGCAGCAAAGCAAAAAGAGGCCTTTATTCATCACTTCCCATCAGCATCTAACCACTTCCTGAAAAGCAGGGTCTAAGCACAAATAAAGGCTGCTTGGGAAAATAAACACCACCATAACCACAGACATCCCCTCCCAACCTGGTGCCCACTTCCCTCAGCCTACTTGCTATTGGGCAGGGTGGACAAGGGAGAGAAAGCCCTGACACTGCACAAGCACTGCTCAGCAGCAACCAAAACACATACGTGGTATCAACACTTAGCCACAAATGCAAAGTGCAGCAACATACAGGCTGTAAAGGCAGTCAACAGCCCAACCAGACCAATAGAGCTGTAGTCATTTCATTGTCAATATACCTTTATCTAGAGTGCTCAACAGCCATAAGATGGCAAATAGCTCAAGATGCTGCTAAAATTAAGCTACAGCTGTATTACAATGTGCATTGTTGTAAGATGCAGCAGAATTAATCCTGATTGTTATTTCTATTAAACCAAACTGTATTTTTATGCTGACACTGAGACTGGGTAAGAAACATTCCTCACTCTTTATATAAACAAAAAGAATAAGAAATATTATACAACTACACTATTATTCAATTTGAGCTACACATTTTAAACTGACTCAGACTAGCTTGGGGGGGATCTGACTACAGCATCTATTTCAGTTTCACTTAAAAACCATTTTTGTAACAGATTCTTCTTTTTCAGGAATAGAGGAGTAATTTCTGCCTTGCATTATCTGTATTTGTTCAACAAGAAGCAAAATTCAACAAAAACATTCATTGTTATTTTAGTTCAGCTCTGAACGCCACAAGTCAGCGTGAATATTGAATCTATAGACTGCTTCAGAAAAACCTGCTGTAGCAGTAAATTGTCCTTAACTTGCCCTTTGGAAAAACAAGATCACATTAGTTGAGGTTTCTTAGATATCTCTTTTCCTCTTAAGAGGTATTCTGCATTTAAGTATTATTTGCTCTGCCAAACTGAGTTAACATTGAAACACACAAGTAAAAATCACAAGAGTGTGATCAAGAATTCCCAAGATTCAAGTCTTGTGACTTCTTGAAACTCAAGTTACATTCAGCAAGCAAAAAAATCAAATCCCATAAAAAACGAGTGCCCAAATAGACCAGACATCACCTTCCAATCAACTTGTTACTACAGTGTGAAGCATGATTCTATCAAGAAAAGTCAGATGACATTAACTGTACATGACATTTTAACTCGGACAACTAAAAGCAAGCAAGTTTTATCAAAGAATACTATCACAAGGACAGACTGTAAATGCAAATAATTGTGCAAACTTGTTTGAGAATTTCTGCAAGCCTTTTTGCAATGACTGCTATCATACAGCACTAATAAATGCAATCAACTGATGTTTCCTATTACTAAACTATGGTTCCATTGACAGAGCAGATTCATATAAGAAGGAATTCACTGCTCCCAAATATTGGTTCAGTATTCTACAATTGCTCATTCTTCAAAACTCTGTCGAGTGTCCGGCAACTCTTTTTGCTCTACTGCAAAACCTAAGTTATCTCGCAGAATTTGGAGGATCAGTTTCAGACAACAGCCACAGCCAAACAAAAGGGAAATACTACCAAACCCTATCCCAGGATTCTGCATAACTGATGGAAGTCATAGATTCTCCTCCTGCCTTTTTCAGGTAAAACTAGTGAAATGGAACTTATTTACCTGTTCTCTTGCTTGCTTCTGCTGTTCTCTTCTTTTTCGCTCTTCTTCATTTACCTTGCTAATAACAATATATCTCTCCTTCTAAAATTAAAAAAAGAAAAAAAATATAATCTTCTTGGAGTCTCAAACTATGTAAGACCACTGCAATCTTTTTGTAAATTTACACTGTAAAGAAAACTACGTCATACCTCAGCAACAGTTACCTGGCAACAGGACGACTTCTACTTTAAGCACCACTTTGGCAGCTACTCCCAAATCCCTACTTTAGAAAGCTGCATTAGATTCATCCACCAAACTTAACTTTTACTGAATCCACCTTTTACTTCTGAGGAAAGGTTATCAGCATTTCCTTGTAAACAGCAGACTCCAAATACTTTCTGAAGCAGGAATTTGTGCTGGGAAGTCAGGATACAGCATGTTATGCCATTATTTTTCCTTCAAGATCGAGATATACTTTTCACCAATAGAAAGAATCAAACAATGGTTTGGGTTAGAAGGGACCTTAAAGATCATCTAGTACTAAGCCCCTGGTGGGGACCATGGGCAGGGACACCCTCCGCTAGACCAGGTTGCTGAAACCACTACATCTTAAAATACCTTTGAGTACCCTTCTAAAAAATTATTAAGCTACAGAAGCACATGCTGACACTTCATGTGTTGGTTATATTTAATGCTCAGAAATGAGTTCCACTTAAAAAGTTTTGCCTCTTGTATAATAAAGCTCAAGTTGGATCTAAAAGTTAGGAGAGTTGCTGAAAGTAAGAAATACAATTTCCTTTAAATTGAACAAATGTTACAGACAGCAACAAGCCTAGTTACCTTATCTGACTCCACAGTTTCCACATGGATACCTTTTGGATACCTAAATCAAAACAAATTAAAAAAAAATAAAATTATTAATTTAGCATATTGAAACTGCAACAGTAGATTGCATGTGTCATTATTACTGTGTTAAGTGCAAAGGAACTATTAAAAATTCCTTTAAATGTAAAATAATGGAAAATTTGAAGCACTAGGCTAGTTAAATTGGCCTCTTGACATGATCTAACAGTAACTGGCACTAAAACCTATTTTCTTATGCAATTTCCCATCCTACTGCTATGGAACCTATAACTTCTTATTTTAGTAATATTAAGTAAACATTGTCTAGATATTTCATCATAATCCAGAATCTCTGCTTTCAAGGAATTCAAACCCAGAACACTTGTGAGAAAGCCCTCAGTTACTTGCAGCCACAAGTAGTCACTTACTCTAGGATTTATAATAAATCCTGAGCTTCCTGCTAACAATAAGCTTTAATAGAAAATATTAATACAAATGTCATTACCTGTGCTACAGGACTGCATCGCTCCACCACAATCACATTTAATTACCAAAATACTACCATATACACAGCATCCAAATGACAGAAAAGCCAAAGAGAATGTTGCCTTTCACTGCTTAGCAAGTAGACACTACCTCTGATAGTCCCATTATAATAAACTAATCACAAGTATACAGGCACTGTAGAACTGGGAGGTTTCTTTCGTCCTCTGGCTACCACTAAAACCAGCACAAGATAACATATATTAGAAAGCTACTGTATCCTTTCCACCCTGACTTCTCACACAATTTTGCACCTGGACTTCACTTTGTAGCTGTTGCATGTCACAGACCCTGGCCGCATTAAAACACTGTTGCACAACAGAACACTTCAATAGAGAAAATGACCTGTGAAAGGTTGAGGATACAAGCACAATCAATAATTTCACTGTCTCCTGCTTTAATTATCTCCATGCTAACTTCACAACTTTGCTTTCTCTTGCCTGCGTACACACATAGTGTATACAGCTGTATACACATAAAGCAACACAGCTCAGTGTTAACACAAACACAATTCATGAACACAATTTTTCATCCACTGACAGAAGATAGAGGAATTAGCAGACAGCATAACACTGTATCCCTGGAAGCTATTGATACTTCAGAATGTACACAGAAAAAAATAATCTCAAAATCACCTCATTTTTCAGACTTCTTGAGATTTCATTTTATAGAGAAGCTTTATTTTATCCACTTCCAGTGTAAGTAGCAAGAGTGCCAGATACTGTTGCAACACTGAATTCTGTACATTTGGTTAATGTACAGAAAAAGATTTCCACTATATGCTGCCATTGGACTAATCCAACCAGAACAATGGAAATCTTATCTCTACAGCCTTACAGTTTCTCCTAAGGCCTTAAGGGACATATTTCTGCAAAGATGAGTGATAAAGTAAGCCAAGAAAGGACAACAGAATTACTACTAAAATTAGGATTTTTAAAGTTGTCAGAAATGCTTAGACTTGGTATCTAACAGAAAACTATAAACATACCAGTACCTACTGCATACTACACAGCTAGCAGTTTTTCAGGTAAAGCCCACAGTGTGTATATAAGCACATACACTTTCTGTTCACTGAAAACCTGTCCTATTAACAGATTTTAGATAGGAATGATAAAAGAAACACTAAGCTTCAAAATACTCAAATGAATAGTCACAAACCAGTTTAATGCAATTTATCTTCAAAACATTATAAAATTCTTCTCTTAAAGGAAGAACACCTCTGAGGTTAAGTAGATCAGATCTTACCCAGGTTTCTTATCAGAAATACTAGAAAGATACAGTAAGGCAGTATTACCAGTAACTTACTTCCAGCTCAAGGTCTGATAAATTAATTTCCTCTGAAATCTGAAATCAAAAGACAATTGTGTTACTAATCCTCTTTTTACAAAACTGTTCAGTTTAAGTCTATTCCATATTCATTTGTAGAAAGGTTTCTAAATGTAAGTCACTGCTACCAGAACAGATAGCCTTGCAAGGGTTTTATTGAATTGTTAATACACCATTGTATAGTTAACCACCTATCTTCCCATAAGTAAATATTCTGTAGCCATTACTAAATACAGACACAGTGATGTTATCTTATCCCAAAGCTTCACAATGTCCTACTATTTTTAAATTATTATTTTCTTATGTCTTATTTTTAAATAACTGTACACCCCAAACATCTGGATTCCAAAGCTGAATGCGCTTTTTGAAGGAAACCTGCTAAAACCAGTTCCAATACAAAGTGCCAACTACAAACAACCAAAAGCTCAACAGAATTGAGAACTCTGATTATAAAATTATAAAATATCCAGGGCTTATGCAGCACTTCAGCAGTAGCAAAAGGAGGCTCATATATGCAAGACACTTCCTGACTATACCGAAATACTGTGTCACTGCCTGCAGGAGGTATAGCTCATAAAGCAGAATATGACATCCATACAAATGACCATGTTTTCTCAACCTTCAGAGATTAGTCAAATGTAGATTTTCCTACAGTTAACCCAAGTAAAGATTTCTTTCTTCTTTATCACTCCCCCGATTCTACATGGCCAAAATATGTATTTCTTTTTAGAAGATGTGTAATTTCAGAGACTAACCCTGTACATGGCTCCAGTTCCAAACTTTCATTTTCTTCATTCTTCAGCAAGTCTTCTATCTGTTCCCTGGAAGAAATAGAGAATTGGCTCCTATATTTAACGTTTTATTTTTATGATGCTTACAGCCTTCTTCAAAAAAAAAAGAAGATGCTTCATAACAAAAAGAGAACTATTGCACAGCTAATGAACTAATAAAAATAGCTTCAACATATGAGCATGTCGCTATTATGTCTTCATTTCAACAATATCAGAGGATATTAAACAATTTTACTTACACTACTTTTTCAATGAAATTTTTCTGGTCTTCAGGGATTGTTACAGGACACTTCGTGGCATTAGGAGAAATGTATGACAGAGAGCCTGCACCATTGGCCTGAGAACGTTTTTCATCATACTGTTCCCTTAGTTGTCTCTCTTCTTCCTGATTTAAATATGGAATTCCTTTAAAAAAAATTAATAGAGAAAAAAAAAAGACATTTAAAAGCTCATCATAAGTAGAGACAAATTAGGGATGTGTGATTTAGCAAAGACTTATTACTAACCAAGCAATTGCCTGTGTTATGACCCTGAAGGCTCAAAACATTATCTTTCCCCTTCAATCATCTGTTCTAGAGCCCATTCTTTATCAGTGTCTACAGGTGCCCTTCTGCCATGTGCCGTATTAGTTGGTAACACCGGACTCTTCAAAGCTATATGCCTCATCTGCAAGAGGACTGTAGAGCCACAGATCACAATACTTAGCACTCCTCTTTCTTGCTATATGGATCACGTTAATAACAGCCAGCAGCACCTCCTATTACAATGCACTGATACCTTTTCTAAAATATTACTACTGATCCATTACACAGACACATAACTTGCTACCCTATCTATATGTATTCTGTTGAATCTATACAATGAATTCTCTGAGAGAGTAACTATCAGCACAGTTGTAGATTGCAGAAGAATAATTCTAAGAACTACCTTATGTCACGAATAGCTGCCTTTTATTTTTGCATAAAATGAAGACCACATCATTTTTGCAAATATCAAAAGAAAAGAAACAGAACTCACCATTACGAAACACTTTATTAAAATCAAATCCTTGATTTGCTAAAAAATCTATACTTGAACTCTGCAACAACAAAACAAAATAGCTTACAGTTTGTAAGAGTATCTATGGCATAAAACTATCAATTCAGTTAATTTTACAATTTTTAAGAAATTGTATGAAGTCTGAAGTGAAGAGCAACCAAAGCTGTTGAGGCTAAAGAAGCCATAAAGATTTCATACTGTGCTACTTCTGTTATTTGTTTTTAACTTCCATAAAGTACAAAAACAATACATGTATAAAAGGGATAAAGATGAAAGAATAAGGTATGCGGAAGGAGAAAACTAAAGAAAGCAAAATGTGGTTCAGGAGAACAAATCTGAGACCAGAAAAATGCTGGCAATTGCCTAGGAAGCAATGAAAGTGACATAAGCAGATGGGAATAAAAGATCAAACAGGAAAGGCAAGCAAGCAGGAAGTCAGAGAAGAAAGGGGAAAAAAAATAGTAGAATCATCTTGCCAGGTTTGGAGCATTATCTCCAATTCCAGAAACCACAAAATGCAGTGTGTAATAAGATTTAAAAACTGAAGTCAAAAAGATTCCCTTAAAGCTCATTTTTAGGGATTGCTCTTAACCAATGTCTATTTTTTTTGTAGGAAAAAAAAAAAGAAAACCAAACAAAACCCAAAACCTTACGTTTTCCTGCCTTTTAAGCTGTTAGAAGAACCAACCACTTCTCCATCTACAATGATGTAGTTTTCATGGGAATATTTTTTTTAGTTTATTGCAGGTATACCTTAACCAAACAAAATCAAACTTGTTTTTCCACTAACCTGACAGACAAACTTGACATCTGGTGAACTTCTGTTAAAGGGTTTTGGAAAAATATAGAAATTAAATGACTTCATTATATACCTGTAGAAAAGAAGAGTTCCATGTCAGTAGAGTTTATTAATATTATTTCATAAATTCTTTTATTAAGAAAACAAGGAATAATAATCTTCTATTAAGAAAACAAGGAACAAGGAATAAGAGAATAACATACTTTTCTTCTGTTTGATCATATTTAAAAGTGCAAAGGCCAAACTGAAAGAGCAAAAAATCCATGGAATGCTGGAAAGGAAAGGAAAACATTGCATGAGAATAAAAATCATACACATTCAAAGATAAGCAGGTGCATCCACAATAAATTATTATTTTCCATTTCATAATTAAGCAAATCTGAATCTTCTTAAGAAATATTTGATCTGTTGGTAATCTTGAGTAAATAGACCAGTTTTTCAATAAGTTTTCATCCCAAAAAACTACTGCCGAGGCTGATTTGTAGTATGCACTTCCATTCCAGAAACAAACAAGAACTCAGGGAAGTCCTATCTCTTTCCACCCACAGCTCACACACAAGAGATGCTGCACCTAAAAGCAGCTCTCAGTCTCATTCTCAACATTCATTTACATTCCCTATAATGTTGGAGCACACTGTGAGGGACACTGGCTATGTATAGTTTTAAAATATGTGTAATAATGCATTTAATATTCTTCTAATCCACATGGTTAACAGTGAATAGTGCAACATATGTGCTAGCATAGTCACTAGGCACTTTGTCATTATGTTTTCTAGTACTTCACAATCATTGGATCAATACTGGAAAGGTTTTTAGCACCACTGAAAGAATATGAGAAAATAAAACACACCAAACACCAAACCCGCAACCCAGAGCATCACAGTTTGTACCTTTTGCCCCTCACACACCATGTGTTATCCCTCATGTTCATTTGTTTTTTCCAAAACTCTTTCCACACCCTCCAGCCCCTTTCTTCTCTGTGTGTGTGCTGCAGAGAGGCAAAGGTGGTGCTGGCAGCTGGCATTTAAGTTTTGTTAAGGACAGTATATGCTAGCAGGGGAGGCGGTTTGGGAAGGACCCCAGTCCTGATGTAGTTTCCCTGTCACTGAACTTCTATTACCCAGTCCCCCTTTGAGCTCATAAATATTAACACTCACAACATCCCTTAACAAGTTCTATAATCTACTGACTCTTGCATGAGGAATGACATCTCTCTGTTCTGACTATGACTTCTGCAACTTTAATGTAACACTCCCTGATTCTTGATAGTAGAGACACTGAGACAAGTAATCCCCACCTGATCTATGTAACCCAGTCTTACAGTCCTCTGCCATATTTCCTTATATTTATCTCCATTCTGAACTAAGGAGTTCTAACCTTTTTCCAACATTTTCATTTCAGTCGAGGTAAGCACTTTACCTTTTTAAGTTTCTGATATCTTTCTTCTGGAGTGTCAAAGCCATTGGTTAATGTACTAACAGAAGGCCCATCACTGATGCCTAAAAAAATAGAACATATTTTGTTCTGGGTAAGCTTTTCAAAATTAGCCACAGCAAAGAAATGCAACAAATGTAACTTAAGAAAAGCATTTTAACTTAGAGTGATGAGTTAATATTATTTCAGTTGAGAAAGATTTGCTACTACAAAAGTATGCATGTCAACATAAAAGCCACACAGTTTAACAGTACTGTTCTAGCAGTAAAGCTCTGCTGCTCTAGCTCCTATTCAAAATGACTAGAAACATGGGAAACCCTACAGTAACATAATGTTAATGGGTTTTACAAATATAAAGCTCTTACTACCATCTTTTCCTGTCCAAACACTTGCAGGACCTCCCCTATTTATCCCAACCTCTTGCCACTGTGACACATACAAAATCTTTAAGTTTCTTTTTTTTTCCTGAGCTACAGCTGAAAATCAATTAACATGTTAAAAGATTACTGAATGGAGGAAGCAGAAGCAGCATGAGTATGACACCTGCTTTTACCCAAACCCTTACTATTCCACACATAAGTAGGTAAATCATTTTGGGGGTAGCCTGAGCCTTTTCAAGCTGACACTGAAACGTGTTACATGAGCGAGCACAGGCACCCGGCCCCCACACAGATACCGCCAACAGTTCATAATCACAAAGCAGGTGCGACTATACCTGAAAACTCCCCATCAATGGCCAGGAAATCCGACTCCTCAATGGCTTCATACACTTTGTTTAGGTTAGCCTTAAAATCTGCGGGCAGAGGAGTAAAACACACCTGAGACCACCGACGGCCTCACGCCGCCCGTCAGGCGGGCAGAGGCGGCCCGCACCCGCCAGCGAGCGAGAGCAGTGAGACCCCCGGGCCCGACCGCTGCCCCCTCAGCCCTAGGGCTGTGCCCTACACGTGAGGAGAGCCGCGCGGACCCCCTCAGTCGCCGAAGGAGAGACTAAGGCCGGGCCCCACCACCAGCCTAGATAAGGGAAGCTGGGTTGCGGGGACGTCCTCTGCAGCATCGGCTGCGCACCAAGGAGGTGCGCCTCGAACACGGTGCAGAAGGCGGCGGAGGCACTTACTGCTTCGGGTTACCTCCATCCCGCACCGGCCCGACCCGGCGACGCCCTTAGCCTCCACAGACCGCTGCCGGAAACCCCTCCTCCCGCCCCGCTGCACGTGAGCGCCCACGTGAGAGCCCGCGGGCGGGACAGGACGGGACGGGGCGGTGCGGGAGCCGCCATTTTCCCCTGAGGCGGTGCTTGGCGTTTTGTAGGAGGGGTTTAGGGTTTGTTTTGGTGTGGCTGGGCGCGGAGGCTGTAGGGTTGTTCCCCATCGGTGGGGTTTAGGGCTTGTTTTGGTGTGGCTGGTCGTGAAGGCT
>JBAFWW010036599.1:0-20445 GCA_036873685.1 Agapornis canus
AAAAAAAAAAAAAAAAAAAAAAAAAAAAAAAAAAACAAAAAAAAAAAAAAAAAAACCAAAAAACCAAAAAACTAAACCCCAAAGTTGTTATGTGGAATGCAGGAAGGGAAACTTGAGGAGAAATAAAAGCAAAATAAAAAATGCTCATATCATTTTAATTCTCTTCTTGCATGGATAGTTCAATGTCAAATGAAAGCACAGGAAAGCCACAAAGAACACACACACTTCAACACTGCACCTTTCTTTTTGGGTCGTGCCCAGTGCTATTTCATCATGGCCAAGGGACTCTGGGGGAAGTGGAAGCAGAAGGGAAAGAAGAAAGATGATCTTTAAAAGAACAGAACTGTTGAAAATTCAGAGCAAAGGAGTCAATTCATAGTTTTATCAGCATATAGCAAGTGAAAAAGCAAGATATTCCTCTTCAAAGAGGAAAGTCCCCAAATGCATAAAGGTCAAGATAAAGGGGCAGAATTTCTGCATGGCTCCATGCAGCTCACGGCTGCTCTGACACTGTCTGGATCTTCAGTCTTTTTGGGGTGAAGTATCACTGAGCAAAGGAAAGTCATGACCAGCTCCCTGAGCATCCAAACAGAAAAAAAAGCAAGAGGTCTAATCAAAACCCTTGACACTTTATATCAACAACTGTAAATCTTTGCCTCAGCTCCTGCCAGCCTCAGAAGTTAAATGGAGAGAGCTGTTCATTTCTTATGCCTATACTGCTCTGTTGCTTTTAGCGAAGTTGCAGGTTGTAATTGAGAGTCTGGTAAGGATCCCTTTTCACTGAGTGATGTTACTATCTTCCTTGTTGGAATTCTTTCAGCCTTGTAATAGCTCTTTTTGAAGGACAGCCTGATCTGCTTTCCAAAATCTTTTGTAGAAAATAAAATGCATTCAGAACAAGGAATGAAGTTGAAATCCAAAGCCCTCCACAACAATATCTCACTCACCTCAGGACATGTCCTGACAATCCCTCTGCATGAGGATGCTTCAGCAGCAGAAGGAGAAACAGCTTTCAGCAAGGATCCTGACAGATAACAGACAAGAAGCCTTCCGCAGCCAAGAGAGGTCAGGAAAGCAGCAGACAAATGGCTCAGCATTCAGCCCCTCACAGGTCCATACTGAAGTGGCTGGGTTACCCCAACCTCAGCAGTGAAGCAAATTATAGTAGCGAAACCTGTTCTGTTTGGTTTCTGTGTTTAAAACATTAAATGGGAAAAGGGTGCTCTGCTCTCAGTTCACCCCCACTAAAGAGCTACCACTGGTATCTGGTCTTGTCTAACTGGTCTAACACTGGTCTTGTCTAAACACAGTAGAAATGCTCAAGTTTTCATTACTGCAGTAGAAAGACTGTACCACACATGCATCAAAACTGTATTTCTTCTCTGTTTTTCTCTCCCTGTTTCTCTCATGACTTTCAATCCTCTTCTTTAAATTTAGTTCTGCCATTATTATTTTCACTGAGTGTATATTAGACACTAGACTATCAGAAATTAATGAGAGGGCTTAGCAAAGGCAAGAGAAGATAACATAAGGGTCAGGGTGGCAGAACTTGATGCTGAATAGCAACTTCTTTATGAGTGGGTTTTGGAGACAGAAATCTACCTTCAATTCTCACTGACTGCAGAAAGAACTTCAAGAAATAAACTCTTGTGACATGAAGTTTTGTCTCCAGATTGCCATAAGAGAACACCTGGCGGACAAAAACAAATTAAAGTCTAACGAGGCACATGCTAAAAACCACAGAGGGAAGGACACGACATAGTTAAGTAGGTCGTTCCTAGTTTTGCTATGCCAGCATGGCCCTAATAAGTCAAGCCATGGTGTCTCTGGTGTTGGTCTAGTTAAAGGAAGCAGCTACTCGGTGTCTGCCACAATGACAAAGAAATTGCCATCTTGGAATAGATGGTCCTTTTCCATAGGGGCTGTTTTGAGTTCTCTCTAATATTTTCATCATATCAGTGTATCAATTAATTTGCTTTATGACAAGGCAGAAGATGTATTTCTGTTGGAATTGAACTGTGGCCAGGCTGACTGGTTAGAAATAAAAGCACCTGTCTTTCTTCTTTGCTTATAGTTTGGAACAGTTAATCCAGTCACACATTTCCATAGGGCATAGACCAGACTGAACAAGTGTCTCTCCCTTCCTGGTAGCTCACCTTTTGAGATAAAGGGGAAAGAACCAGAATTCTAAACGCAAATGTGTCTCACAGGGTAATGGAGAGAAACCAAACATCTCCTCTTGTATCTTCTCCTCCTTGTTGCTTGTTTTCACTCTTGAATGGGAAAAAGGGAGTCATTTCAGGCATCTTACAGGAAAGCAGAGAGGATGCCTCAGGCTGATGTTTTGCAAATGAATGATGAAGCCCAGATATGAACTTAGGATCAGACTGTAGCTATAATAAAGCTACTCTCTCCATATGTGATTATTAGTAGCAGTGGGAATATGAGAAATTCATAGGCTGAGATACAATAAGATCCCTTAAAGTCTCAGCATTCTTCTGTAATTTAAATAGATTAAGGGTGCAAATCCCCCAGATGCAACCTCACGAGTACATTTTCCTGGCAGTTCATACATAACCAAGAAGTGCTTCCCAGAGGTGTCATTTTCCTTCCCAGTATTTCCATCTTTCTGCATCTAGTTCCAGCATCAGGCATGGGAAGAACTAGGCAGAACCAGAAACTGTCTTATTTTGAAACTGAATGATTTTCTTCAAAGACTGGGTATAGCTGTATGCCAGGAAAATCGTTGTAATTGTTTAGTCCAGTCAGTCAATTTTCAATATCTGTTTCTATTTCCTTTAAGTCTTTTTCAAAGAAAATATGTTCAGAGGTTTTTTGCATCCAGGTGTTACAATGATTTCCTTATTAAAAATATATTATACCAAAAGACAGATAGATTTATTTTTTTTTCCCCCAAAGAATAAAATAACTAAAAGAGTTTCAGGAAGAAGAAATGTGTTATAGGCACAGAAGCACTTTTTTGCATTGCAAATACAGAAGATTGGATTCCAAACTACTGAATATGACACAAACATAGCCTTGTACAGAATAAAATTAATGGAAATACTACTGTTGACTTTATTTGGCTTTGGATTACCTAAATGAATCCATATATATACATATCTAAAGCAAAGAAGATACTGATATAAGCACAAAGGCTAGCCACAAGGAGCAGAATTCTGGAATCTGGAAAATAGGTAAGCCACCCATATAAAAATGTTCAGTGATTCCTCATCAGCAAATATTTGCAGTGATGGCTTTCTTAAGCTTTTCAGCTTAAGAATCTATGTATTCCCTAGGTCTCATCTGCTTTTCTGTCATGGCCTTAGTTTTATTCAAATGCAGCACACAGAAAAGAAACATTACCTTTTCCCTTGGCTCGATTATGCCATTATATAAGAGACCAAAACTCATGGAAATGGGAAATGGAGAAGAAAAACAAGACCACAAAACAGCACGTGACAAAAAGAAAAAAGAAAATAAGTCAATCACTAAAATTACTTTCTTGGTATTAGCTTTTAGGCAGCAATGGGCAAATAGGAAAAAAGAAATCTCATTCTAATTCTTATCTGAAGATAAGAATGATGAAATTCTTTGGATTTGTAAAGCTGTGTTGTCATCTTGTGAATTCAGGTTTGCACAGTCAGTCGAGTCCATTCTCTGGACTTCAGATAGTAGTATTTCCTCTCCCTCTGGTTAAGTGTAAGGGATGATCAAAAAACCCAATCCTCTTTGAGAAAATGTCAATGGTGTTTCTGCATGTGAAGTTCTTGGAAAGGTGTTTCCTCACCACTTCCTCTGCTGCAGCTTGGTCTTCATCATGGCTTTACCTTGGGCTCCTGAAAATGCTGAGCACACACTTGCCTGCTGCACTGCTTCAGATCATCACCATCAGTGGTCCTGGAGATAATCACAGATCCAAACAGCATACGCACCACAGAAGAATATTGCAGGTTCCTCTATCTGTCTCCTCCTATTTGACTTTTTCCTTACACATTCCTTGTGTTTTCTATGACAGTAATGTATAGAAAATGTACGTATCAGATGACTATCTCAGGGTAAAGTGAGGCATAAAATTTTAGAAAGAAGTTTTCCACTAAATTCTTAGTCTTTGCTGTGCTAAACATTTCTGCTATGCTGTGTTGATGATGATTAATAGAGGACCTGACACCAAACCAAACAAGATATAAGAACGGTGCTCATTGTCCTCTCAGCACATTTTTCTCTAAGCTCTTTCGAGATTAGAAAATAAATTGGTTTTCAGGACTTAGGTATTTCCAGTTGTTAAATCAAAAATTATAGGAATAAATTCTTGAGAAATATTGACAATAACCTCTCAGGAAACAAGAATTTTCAAGCTATGACTGAAAAAGTAGAGAGAGTTTCTGGTCTAACAGAAGAATGTGAAGACATAGCCACTTCTTTTGAAGGACAGTGTGAAAATTCAGACAAGTGTCCGTGCTGCTCCAAATCAGTACAAAACAAAGCACACATTCAAGATTTTCTAGGGAAGGGTGTCAGAAAGAGCTGGAAAAAGAATCGTCCTTCTGGAGTGTGGATAATAGGCTTTCTGAAGTGGTCTAAGGACAAGACTGATTCACATCCCAAGGGAGTGCACCTAGACAAGTGTAGTTTCCTGGACATAAACAGTTAATAGCATGGTAGCAGCAGATCACATCTGACCAGAGCAGCTGTGAGATAGAAGGGAGAAGCTTTCCAATTAAAACATTTAATTGATATTGTATAAATTGGAGCTAAGAGATGCTGTAAAACAAAAGGCCTTAACTGCTGGGAAACAAAGCTAATGAAAGTAGGAGCACCATGTGAACTGCGCCCTCGAGAGACCTGGCCTCCTCCAGGAATCCCTAGACCTACAAAGAGTTTTGATGTTAATTTATGTCCTCACAGGAGTAACGAGAAGAGGGAAAAATCTCAGGATCACTAGGGGAGACAAGAACATGGGGATAAAGGTTACTCTAATCTTTTTCCCTGTTTAAACAGATGAAGGGACAATGCTTGACCTACTTAAGCCAGAAGGGATCTGAATGCTCATGCTCCCATGTAACACAGGTTAGAGAGAAGCACCCACCAGTTCCTGCATCCACCCCAGAAACCTGTTCAGAGGAGAAAGAAACTTTCAGGAGTAGCCAAACCCTTACCCAAACACAGAAGTCATTTTCCCAGAGAATTGCAAACCAGAAAGAAGGAGAAAAGATGTTTTTCCCCCTTTTCAGGCCTCTCCTTTTTGCTTTCTCAGATACCTCGTGAGCTTTAGGAGTCAAAAGGCTTCTCCCAGCCCAGGTGTCTGTTGCATTAATGCAACACACTAGCTGGATGAGCAGGGAAAAAAATAAAAGCCCCTTTCCAAATTCTGAGGTTTGCATTCCCAGCGAGATATCCTTTCCTCTGGCACCTCCTGCTACTCTCTCCCACTTGCCATGTCCCAACCCCTGAAGCAAACATTTGTTTCTCTTACCAGAAAACTCATTGACAATCAGCCCCAGGTCCCTTCCAGACTCAGCCCACCTCAGAGTCACACAAAGGAGCATCTAGTGTTGTGCAAGCAACACTCACTGCTCCCATCTGGTCATCTCCATCCTGCCACTGGTCCCTCTTCAGAGAAGCTGAAGTCAGCTAAAGAGGCCCTAGCACAGCTTTAAGTTCAGTTTCATCTCAGCCTTAACATAGGTTTCTGCTTGAAATGTACATCTGATTCAGTGGGAGAACTGCTGCATTTCTGTCTCTCAAAGGCTCTGGCTCCTTTTACACATAGAGCTTTCCTGTTTATGGGCCTTGTTCCTCCCTCCTCAGAGAAAACTACCTGGCATCAGATCTCTGAGGACACTTCATCCAACACCCTTAGGAAAGCTGTCACATTAGAGGCCACTTTGCATTTCAATCCTGACTTCCCTGCTGCATGTACACACACACAGAGAGAAAGGACAGGGACAAAACACTTAAGATTTCAAATCACTGACACAAATGTTCATAACACAAATATTCTTGTGAGCCACAAATATTCCCAGATGCCTCTGCTTTAAATCAAATACTTCCATCCTTAGAAACTTCCATGGTACCTTAATTCTGGAATACTGCAAACTGCCATTCCCAAAGTACTCAGTGTCTTAGACTTAGCCAATCCTTCCCAAGACAACAAGGAAGCAGCAAGAATCTACCTTGTTCCTTTACTTCAATAACCTGGGAGTTAACAGTAACTGAAGTTGATCCAACAGGCAAATGCAACCATGTATTTGTCATAGCTGTCATGCTGTACTTCTCACATGCATATTAATGCTCTACTCACCACCCTTTCCATTGGTAGGAAGAGGAAACTATTGTCCAACCATGTTGTTATGCCATGAAACCATGGTTTCAGAAGCACAAGCAGAGCTTTTGATTTCAAGAAGAAATGATCCATAAATCCATCTCATTTGTCTTTGGATTGGATGGGAGCATCTCTCTTTCCCCAGCAAAAGAAAAATTGTCACTATCCTCATTTTTCATTTCTATTATTGATTGCCTCCTTGCTAGGGTAAGAAAGGGATAGATTCTCTTCTGCAAAACAAGAAAGAACCTGATGTTAGAAAGAGTTAACCCAGGTATAAAACCTTAATTGCTGGAGTTCCCTTTATCACTACTTCTTTATCATTGCTTTTACAGAGAGGCACCTCCTGAGAATCCTGTCATAGCTAGCACCTGACCCTGAGACCTCTGAGTACAGACCTATGAGCCGTACCTGTTGCATTAATGTAGGATTCCTATCAGCTGCCACTTAGAGTAGCCCTGATGTGGTCCTCCAGGCCCCCCGGTTCAGGGTTAGAGACTGCTGCAGCCCTGAACAGCAGGACCTCATGCTTGCATATTTTATTGATCTCAGGATGCACTTAGGCAACACTTTTTTTTCTTTTAACGTTTAATTTACAATTGCTTTCACAACCCAGCACAAAGGGGGCTTGCTCTCATGTCCCAGAGGAGGAGAGTGTATCCTGACATGACAAAGTGGATATAGCACTGAGGGCAGAGAGCAAGCAGCCTGTGGGACAGGAACACTGTGGGACTGTGGGAAGCCTGGGGGATTTTGCAGCACCAGAGCAGGTACTGGGAGGATAGAGACCAGGAGCAGCCCATATACTTGGCAGTTACCTCAGAGGCAGCTGAGAAAATGCATCAGATTGGGAAGGCTCAGTAACAAAGACCTTTTTCTATGTAAAAAATGCTGCTATTAGTCACCTTAGGCTTGCCCTGGTAAAAATCTCCTGGTCTTCTACCTTGATAGCTGGACTGCAGCCATACAGACATCACACATACGTTTTGCCCCAGCAACTTTTCCATGTATCTTTAAAAGGCAAGCTGCTATAAATTGTTTTCAAGTTACAGAGTATTTTGTTCCCAAGGCAATATTTCAGATTCCCATAATCACACATAAATGAAGAAATATTCTGGTAATTATACTAGCAAAGAGCAGTTGCTTTCAGAGGTGGATATTATAAGAAGATCCTGGGAAACTGCAGGTGAAGAAAAGAGAAGCTGTGCTCAGTTTTTATTCCCCTCCCCAGCTCTGGTGAGGGTTGCAACCGCCTCATCTTCCTCCAGAAAGGCACTGTAGCATGAGGACCAGCACTTCCTATTGCCCTCAGTTGGGGCCATGGCCAGGCTGCACACAAGAGCTGCTCAGGAGCTAGATGTGGGGCCAAAGCCCCCCACATTGAGACGAGGCAGCAGGAGCCTTTTTGAAGGAGTCCTTTTGCAGGTTCTGCTTTGCATATTTGGGCTCCCACTGACTTAATCTCTCCCTGTTTTAGTCAAGAAAAACTCGGTCTAGTACCATCACAAGTCAGTCACCACCAAGACTTCCCTTCAGCTCTTCAAGAAGCATTTTTCTGCCTGCACTACTGAGGAATATGGACCCCTCCCAGCTCTAGGCCCTGATTTACCCCTGTTTATACCTACAAGCAAATGGCCAAATGCCACTATGGCAGCATGCAGAATCTTTACATACAACTTGCACAAGTGGGAGAGGAAAGGAGATGTAAGGCTCTGGAAAGCTCTATTTGCAACCAGTGGAGCCACAAGACACAGGAAGCTTCTGGTTTTCTATCAGAAAAACCAAAATATTTCTTAAAAATGCTCAAAAGCACTGCTTCTAAAGGGGTGGATGACAGAAATGTTTCTGTCAGCCTTCACTGTCTTTGCTGAGACTGTCTGTAACAGGGAAGTGAAAACAAGGAGGGCATATGAGATGCAGCCCTGGTGCAGCATGTTATAATGATGCATCTCCTGTA
The DNA here is from genome assembly GCA_036873685.1 of Agapornis canus. Classification (NCBI taxonomy): domain Eukaryota; kingdom Metazoa; phylum Chordata; class Aves; order Psittaciformes; family Psittacidae; genus Agapornis; species Agapornis canus. The sequence goes on from JBAFWW010036599.1 coordinate 8,283, forward strand.
GACAGCATTGCCTTCGGATGAGACGTCTCCCCAAGAGCACTGTCACTCATTGCTTACTGCAGGTGTCAGGTGTCCCGACTATTGTTGTTGTTATTATTATTATTATTATTATATATTTGCCTGGTGCCAGAGGTGCACCTGGTGCTCATCAACTCAAACAAGCTCCCAATTTTTAACAGTGGACCGATTGCATTTCCACCTGTGAAAATCTGCCTATTTGCTGCTTCAGGCCCTATATTCTCCAAGGGAAAATATGCAATATATAGCTTTGTTTCCTTCCTCCACGACTTTTGGTACCTGATATTTTTTCAAATGCACAACAGCCCAGCTCCTCACCACAGTATGCCAGTCTTTTTTATCCATCATCTCTTCAGGATCAGATCACTAATTCACGTACAGGATAAGACAACTGCCAAATTATTATGCTACAAAGAGAAGATCTTCAGACACCTGTCACCTCGATGAAAGCAGCACCATCAACTGACCTTTGCCAGTTCAAGGTCGATAATGAGACAAGTCAGGCAGGAAGAGCAGTATGTGCTGACTCCATTAACGCTGGCTGTGTGCACACTCAGTAGCACTGCGTCTCCTGTCAATTAGTGTGGGTAAACTAGGGACTGCTGATTGCCAGAGACATGGCATAGCGAGCTGCTGCTACCTTTACTTCTACACCCTGCTGCATTTTAATTAGCTCCAGTCCCCTGACTATTTCTTCAGAGCTTCATTACTGCCATCTTCAAGAAACTCGAAGCAAGCCTTTTACATTGCACATCGCTAATGAGAAGAGATGTGAACATCCACGCCATGGAGTTTGATAATGCCGGACTGTCTGCATGTGTGTGTGAGGGTGTATGTAAAGATTTAAGGGGCTTCTCAGCATAACACAGCATAAACATCACGCGGAGATGGCAACAGAATAGAATGACTCAGAGCCCACAAAGGAAGGTATTCCCAAAATGACCAAAAACAGAGGATGGAAAAATGATGCTCAGTCCATGATGTGTGCAGGTGAACGTGTGTGTGTTTTCATAAGGTGTCATTTCAGTAATGATTATTAAAGACCACCCACATACACTACAGCTCAATAGCATGAGGTCATAAGCTTGAAAATAGTGAGTTCCCCAAAGGGGTACCAATTCTGTCTTGCACAGTCCACACAGAAGCCACCCATACAGCAGCTGAGAGAGTTGGCAGATGAAGGAACTGGAGCATCACTCAGTCATTCCAAAATTCCACATGGAACACCACAGCTTTTCAACAGAAAGCCAGGTGGTTTTTGTTTGGTTGGGGGGTTTTACTGTATTTTTAACCTTTTTGCAGTTATTTTGATAGCATCAGCCTAGCTGCACTAATTTTTCTCGAGTTTCAATTATATTTGAAGCAAATTGTGATAGACAATTGCTGTCTTTACAGCCGAGTGCTGGCCAGACCCGCTTCCAAATAGCTTCAGGTTAAAAATATTACAGGCTGTACAGTTCCCCCTCCACAACACACAGATGTGCTTGGTGCAGATCACCTCAGTGAGGGATTCATGGTGACATTTTGAGTCAAAGTCTTGGTCCCATTCTGTTTTTCTGGCTTCAACAGCTGACAACTCCCTCAGCATATGGGAGGTTCTGATGTTAATATTTGGCTCAAACATCTATATATCCCAGTTATAACTCAATATGAATATTACCAGAGTCCCACTCCCACCCTGTATGACCACCAGTATTTATTCCTTCCTCACAGCAATAGCTCTTTTAATTAACTTCTCTCGTACGTCACTCATGCCCTTATAGACTTGCAGCTAATGAGCCAGAAAACCTACGCTAGGATTGTTTTCCTCAGTGAACACTGACACAAATCTTTTAGAAGCAACAAAAAGTTGTGATGAGAGCGTGCTTGCTGGAGATATGATGGAGAAGTTGTGGGGTGGTCTGGAGAAATTCTGTTTACTGCATGGCTCCAGCAGCATTTGGACAAGATGCCTGGTGGGAAAGGAATTGGAGGCTTTTTACTGACAGTCTTTTTATTCTCAGCAACTGTCCAGAAATAAAGGATGGGTCTCCTTCAGCTCAGTGACTGCCTTTCCTGCTTCAGGAGGAAAGGTTCCTCAGAACAGTTTGTCCCTAGGAAATCTCCTTTACAATTAGTGACCCCCCTTCATTTGGTGTTAATTGCTTCCTCTGCGCTGAGCAAACTTAGGCCTAGAGAAGGCTGTGGATTGAAACTGGCTTCAAAATCCTTTCAGTAAAGCTGCTGCTGGACATACACCAACAACATCTGCTCTCCTCTAAGTGACTGCCAGTACAATGAAGCAGTCTTCCTGGAGGGGATGCTCCCATGACTGTGAAATGGAGGGAGGAAACGAAACCCAGAGAAGCTGGCTGGCCAAAGGGGAAAGCTCTTCTCATCCCATAAGGAAGTGGTGCAAAACTGTGCCTCTCTGGTGAGCCCGTGGCCTTTGCAAGCCAACTGCCCAACCTCTGGGACTGCGCAACCTCATTCTGCTGCTCAGCAGAGTTGTTCTGCAATGGGACACTCTGCACTCAGTGTATATATCCATTAACAAAAAACATAGAACAAAAAAAAACTACACTGCCTTCTCCTCCCCCAAAGCTTACACCCTTTTTTAAATTCCTTTGAATGACAAAGAAAATAACACTTTGCACCCAGGCATGAGATAGGGTTTGTAAAAGAAAAATTAATGCATCGTTTGCTTTTCTATAGTGCCTCTACCCAGTGGGGTTTTTGCTTTCTCTGAAACAAGAGCCTGCTGCCAGCCTCCACACAGCCCTGTGCACTTCCCCAAAGCTAACTGGAAAAAACTAGTCCTGTATTTCTTAAGGCAAATAGCCATTATCCAGAAAAGCTTGCACACACAGCACCGCTTCTCCTTCTATTCCTCACCCACGAGCGGTCAGATTGCTTCAGCATTCATGCTGTGCCATCTAACAAATGCTTGTTAGCCACCTGTGTGGTTATCTTTGAAACAGTAACTTTAAAAAACACCCACCATCATCCAAACATATGGATATATGCCTGAGGGATGAATACATTCTGTACATACAGTTATTCTCATGCCTGATGCAATCAGATGTTCTATCTATGCTACTGCAGGGACACCTCCCTGCATCCTCCTACAGGCTTTTACACAGTGGCTGAGGATAGGTCAGTGGGTAGCAGTGGTAGCCACAATCCAAATTTGCATTGTCATCTCAGCATTAAGGCTCTATCGTGCAGCCCTGATCAATAAAGATAGAGCTGATCAATAAAGATATAGCTGACACAAAGGAATCATATTTCAAAAGAAATTCATGGAAGTTGTATGGATGACAGCAAGAACAAGTGCTTGCCGGCTGCCACAGGGGAGTGTCACTTCATGAACATCTCAGCAGAGCAGGAGAAGCTGCTTTCACCAACACTGGCTATTCTATTAGAAATCTCTTTTTATTCATTTTTCATAATGCTCCAGCTATGTATGCCTGCACATCACAAGGCTGCTTGAGGAGCCTGAAAACATCAGCTTTAAGGCTCAACATCAGAAGGAAACCACATCATATCCCAAATCTCTTCTTTGGAGGTGACAGAATCACTGCCTAGGAAAGCGCTGTTTTCCACACTTGATTAAAATTTTCTATTAAGATGAACAGGTTTCTCAACAGAAAACAGTATCACCAATAGAGCTAAACCTATTTCTCCCCCCACAAAACTGGTGTATCTTCAAGGGGAAAAAGATAAAAATTATATATATATATATATATATATATATTTTGCACATACTTCACTGAAAGCCAAAAATACAAAAATATTTCTGACATGTATTTCACTGAAAACCAAAATGTTTTGACTGAAAATATTGCTAAAGCGCCTCAAGAGTGTTAATTCCTTGACTCACTCTTCAACAAGGGGCCTGAAAGATTTACCATCGGGTGGCAAAGCAAAGGACTCCCATTTTGCAGGACTTCAGCTCTTTGAAGGAAGACATTTCCTGAGGGAAGATTTGGTGGGATGCAACAGTTCTGGCTATAGGAAGCATACAGTTTCCTGTACCAATGTGCCTATCGGAGCTGAAGTTGCTCTTCTGGCTCAATTGCTTCATCTAATCCTGGTAATTATTCAAAATTCTATTTTTTCCCATGGTTTTAAGGGAAAAGAGTATAAAAAAAAACCAAAAAACCAGCAACAACAAATCCAAACAACATTTGCAAGGCTGTATTTTTCCCTTCTGCCACACTTCTTCAGACCACATTTACTAGCAAGCCAGATAGTGGGCAAAAAGCATCATTATCATTCCCCAAGCAAACTGATACACAACATGCATTGCAAGATACCACAATGGCCATGTCAGTTACACATGAAAGACCATGAAGTTAGTGGAAATTTTCTTTATAACTGTCTCCTAACTGGGCTGTACCCTTTCCAGCCTGAACAACAGTATCTCCTTGCAGCACAGACAGGCAGGACCAGCAGTCCCTGGACCACAGCTCTCCAGGTAGCAGCCATTTTTCCCAGTGAAAGGCATCATGCAGCTTTTCAAGCTCCACAGAGTGGTAAAAAATTGTGGATGTCTGTCACACCTCTGGCACATCTCAAAGTCTACTCAGAAATGCCTGTCACTCTGCATCTCCTCTGCTCGGCTGACAGCTTAGAAAGGGGCTGGACTCCACTAAATATAAGATAGCACAGCAGCAGCATCCACGCACAGGCGTCTATCTTGCCTTGAAAGACAGACACACACAGAGGGTTTCCTTCTTGATCAAAATTAAAGACTGTTTTCATTGAAAAAACAAATGAGAACTGAGGTAAAATTTTGCTGCGGTGTGCAGGTGTGTAAAAAAGCTAATTAACAGGATTTTTGAAAGCATTTTGGTACCTACTGCTCTTTAGAAATAAGCTGACGAGAGAAGCAGAAGAAAGACAAAGTAATGCTGATCAAAATAAAGTTAGAAAAGGATTTAGGGATTTAAGTTTGTCCTTTAGTCAGCTCCATAAATTGCCTGTGAATAAGGGTTTAGAATGTTTTAAAACGTGCTTGAGGAATATGTAGGCTTGCTTATTTGCCAGGGAATAACATTTGTGCCTTTCTATTGGTCCTGTTCTAAATCACCCAAAATAGACTGTAATGTTGCTAATAAATCAATATGAATCCAAAAAGAGCAGGAGAGGAAAAAACCATCCACAGGTAAAGATATAAGAAATAAAAGATACAGCTGGGTTCTGAAACTGAGACTAGTTCCTGCAAACCAACAAATCATACATGCCAAAGAAGGAGGGATAAAACATGAGGCGTAGCAACTGTTATGTGTCCATGAGAGATTTATCTCCAAAATCTCTTAAATGCCCTTTGTTATCTGTCTGCTAGAAGCACAGAGATATTTAAGCAACATGACCCATTAGCAAGGTCTGTCCAAATAAAGACCCAATGAGAAGAGGGACCAAATAGAATACAAAGATCCATATGATTTTGTCTCTCCTAAGGTTCACCAAATTTCCCCAGGGACAGAGCCAGGAAAGAAGCATATGTGATGCTTTCTCCAAAAGAAGTAGAAGCTGAGAAACAACCTACCTAAGCTTGAGAGTTTCAGAGACAGGTTGTGGCCATCATTTCATAGCTTGGTGCACATGCCAGCCTGTGTGGGCTAACCTCTGGGCTCCCAGCTGCACGCGTGGCTCTCCACAGCAGTTCTTTCCCTCTGCACTGCAAACAAGGCATATCTCATGTGACGAGCCACAGCTGACCAGGCCCCAGGCCTTTACAGGTCAAGGTATAAACTAACTGGCAGCATCTTGTTCCATCTGCCCTCAGCAGTGATGACTCTGAGAAACAGCCTGGTAACTGCAGAGCTGTAACATGCCCCTGTGTCAACGCAGCATTCCACTTGCTAAAACTTTTAAGGTTTGTTCATGTTGGAAGAAGCTTCCCCTTAAAGACAAATGCAATCTACTGCTAGGTCATTATCTACAGCTCCTGGCTGGACTGTGTGAGAAAAGCCAAATTTCAGCATGTGTTAAAAATGTAAGGGATAATTCAGGATACCTGCTTTCTTACCTCAGCCAACAAAATGAAAGTAATTTCTGCAGAGCTTGTGCTACAAACATCATCTCCTTGCTGTAAGGTTAAAAGCAGCTTCAAATGTTTTGTTCAAGGCATATTTCAGCAAGGCAAAGTTTATAAGATAAAAGGCCAAGTACAGACCACATTCTGCTCTCCTTTAAACTTGTGTAAATTAATATGAGGCATCTCCACTAGCTTCAATCTAGCACACATTTTTGTGTGCTACAGAAAAGGGATTTGGCTCTATGCTTTTAAAGTTGCTGTGGGAACCAACAGGCTAAAGCAACCCAAAGAAATGTGTGTGAAAGAAATCTCCTTGGCTTCTCTCTTCCCTAGCTACAAGGCTATGAGATAGTAAAATCCACAGACAGCAGTCTCCCCAAAAATAAAATAAAGAAAAACAAAAACCCACATTAAAACCCACTAAAAGCTATCAAAAAATAGATAAATCATCAGGAAATGGGGGAAGGGAGAGGGGGAGGAGGAAGGAAAAACAAATAACTCAAGAGCCTAGCAGGCTCACTACGCAATGTGAGAATGGAATAGTCTCCGTTCTTTTACTGCCCATTAAAATGTGTTTGTTCCCCCCTACTAACCATCTTATTTGATTTATTTCTTTTGCTGGATGGATTTCTGTGTTGATCACCAGGAAATCAAGAATAAAAGTCCACTTGGTCTTCTAGGCCCTCGCAGAATTACTTTAAATTCAGCGGAGCATGGAAGAAGAAGGGTTTCATTTTCTGTTTTGAGTCCTGGATCTTCCTCTAGTATACAGTAACCCTGCACAGTTTCAAACATGCTCATTAGGTGCTGAGCTAAAGGTAGCTATAATTGCATGCAATTTTCCATCTACTGCCAAGGTGCATAGGTTTCCAGGGAGCCAGCTCCTTGTCACCTTTTCTGTGTACTTGTGGCTAAATATGAATATTAATGAACTCTGAGTTCTCATCAGCCTCTGTTTTCCCAATTTATTCACAACTATTCTACCTTTTTGCGATGAAAGAAAGAAAAGGGGGAAAAAGGCAAAAGATAATTATCTTCTCTCTGGGCCCTCAGTCTGTTCTGGCATCAGTGACTGAGTCCCACTTTGCTGGTGGACAACATGCTAATGAAGAAAAGGGTCTTTAATAAGATGGGGGTTTGATTATCTTCAGCAGCCCTGATAAGCTTCAGGGAGAACTGGAATGAAAAACATATTTCTTGCTCATGTTCCTGGCCATATCATTCAGAGAAGTTGTTTATTCTGATTAGAAACATTTTATCCCAACTTAGGTCCCAACACTTCATGATTGAAAATTATCAAACTATCAGAGGGAGTGAGGACAGAGGGTCTGGTCTAAAACTACTGATGCTAATAAGAATAATGACATCTCCTGTCTGCCAGGAGAGCTTGCAAATTAGCTTTAAAACTGGAGTAGGCATCCATAATAATCAAGCCACATCTTTGGGACAGTCTGCCAACACTGCACACAACACTCCCCTGGTCAAATGCTCCTTTCACCACTCCCAGGCCAGGCAAAGGCCCTATTATAGGGCTCAGAGAGCTGCTTTGCTCTGCTCTGCCATGGGCTGACCCCAGTTCAAGAGGTGAAATCAGGGAGCACACATCACCACAGCCTGCTGCCTCCTCCACAAATTACACTGTCTCAGAGAACCAACAGCAGTGCAGCACTTCTTCTTCCACCGAGGAGGCTATGAGAACTTGAAATGGAAAACCATTCATAGGATACAGTGTCCTGACACCAAATGGGATAGGACTTTAAGGAGAGATGTGGGGGTGAACACCAAGGAGGCAGCCTGAAAGACAAGTAGTTGCTCTTACCTGCCTGGTTGCCACCTCACCAGGGATACCAGGCCTCCTTTTCCACAGCCTGGCCATCCTTCCTGGACCACATCATCATGGGAGCAGGTTTTGTTCCACCAGCTTTTTGTGCCGAGCCTCAATGAGCACCACCTCTACCAGGGCTCAGTTCAGCACCACCTTCCCTTCAACCTCCAGAAAAGACTGGCCATAAGGACTCCTGTGAGGACTCTCACAGTGCAATGATTCATTATTCAAGTTAAATGGGCTGGTTCACACCACACATGGGCATGCTGCCAGCTCCCTCCAAAATGGGGCACACATCACTGCATCTTGTGCTGTAAAAGCACACTCCTCTTTATATATATCCCCTGAAAAGGTACAGGCTTTCATTGAGCATGTCCAGGTATGGACTGAAGAGTGTTCCCTGAAATACAAGACAAAAAGCAGATTCCAGCCTCCTCCAAATTGTTTTATATTAAAAAGTAATTCCCTTCGACTGTGTTCACACCTCTGTGGTGTTTACTGACTGAAAACATGCTGGTAAATGTGTTTACTGAAGAAACATTCCCTGCACTGGCAAATTTCAGGGAAATATTTGTGGTAAGCAATTTTCAAAACTGAAAACCCAAATATTTATCCCAGAAAACAGATTCTAGAAGTCCACTCCAAGGACAGAAACATACCACATAACCTCGATTTCCAGCCAGTCGGACAGGCGCTCAGCAACTCTGCAGACAAAGAATCCTTCAGAAGGATGCACTGGGAGCACTTGGTAAAATCCCAACTTGCTTACAGGCAGATCAAAACCCAAAGGAGAGGAAGGACAAAACATTATGAAGCAAGCAACTCACGGCAATTATTTGCTCAGTGTGCCCATTACATTTGCTGAGAGGAGGAAGCACAATCATGGCCTGATACAGTTCCACCAAGGCTCAGGAGAAATGGGGTCTATTCCCTCCTGTTTTTTGGCAAATGAATAGCAGCTCATTCAAGATCACAGTTTTCAGCCTATGCCTTTAGAAGCAGGGGCAGCAGGATGGTGGCCACTAGACCTCAATTAGATATGAAAATATCGTATAGATGGAAACATACATAGTTTCTGTACATAGCTGCAGAAACACCCTTACATCTGCAGAAACCAGAGGGAAAAAAGGTGTCTTAGGAGGCAAATTTTATAGTAGATCCAAGCCAAGCATCTATAATATATGTTTTGTTTGATATTTACACAGAATCTATCTGAAAACGAAGGTGCCTTTAGTTGCCAAGGGGAGCAGATGTGTTTTATGCAAACTACTGCCAAAAAGTAAGCTAAGAAAAGGGGAAAAGTGGAGAGAGAAGTTCAGCTCCTTCAGCATGGTGGGCCTGGTGTCCAAATACTCCAAGCTGACCAACTTGCAATAAAATTTAAAATATTTAACCCAGATGGCTAAGACTGTAGCTGATTATTTTTAACCTCACCAACAGCACAAGGATCAAATGTTGGCAGCAGAGTTCAGCCTCTCTGGCATGTACCTTTCCCCATCACCTACAAGCAATACACAAGAACAGCCAGAAGACTTGCCCTGGGCCAACCCTGAGAAACTGCAAGAGCAGGATTCATTTGAGAACATTGCCACTGTCTCCTCCAAATAAATTGCATGGTTCAGGCTACTCAACAACTTGGTCCCACAGCCCAGTCACACCTGACCAGCCCTCCTCATACACTCATCACACAGGAGAGGGCTTGACCAGCCTGTGGAGAGATGCTCTCTGAGCAGTGCATAGCTCCTTCAAATTCAGCACCATGATGGAATTGGCAGGAGGAGACACGTATTGCCACCAGCCAGTACAAGCTGTCTGTTCTCTAAAAAACAAAGGGGTTAATTTCTGAGTTCTCAGCCTTTCCATCTTTCATGACCTAAAATTTCATTCTCGAAGGACTTCCTTGAAGGCATTTTAAGCAGAACTGCACATAAAAAGCCCAAATGGCCGACAAAAGATCAATAGCGTTTTTCCCAGTGAGACCTGTGAAAAATTGTATTTTTAACGTGCACTTTTAACCTCTCCCAGACTCCCTGTCTCAGTGCCTACTGCACAGCATATGGCTCTAGCCATCAGAAGAATTAAGCAAGTATCTAGGAAGATAATAAAGCAGTAAAACCCACAATAGAGAGTAAACTCTCTGGAAATCTGTGAGTAACTGGAAAAGGTTTAGAATGATGCTTCATTGTAAATAGGAAAACAAGCAGAAGACAATATTGTTTTAAAGCAGCTGAAAATATGAAGAGACTGTGAAATTGTAGAAGGATTTGTTAACATACATAAGGCAGAGAAGTTGATTGTCATGTATTAGGAGGGCTAACTTCTCTTTGTCAAGGGAGCAGAGAGTGATACCAGCAGCAAAACACCCAGTCAGAGCCTGCTGGGGTAACAAGCTCTTGGAGATGCAATAGAGTTTGCCAAGCAAAGAGAATTTCCTGGTTTGGACTGGCATTTGCACTCCTCCAGCAATGTAGACACTGTAAAAAATTCAATGCACCTAATGGGAAGCACCTGAAGCAGAAACACAGATCTCAGATCCAAGGCAATGGGTGCAGAAGTCCTGGCAGCAATCACCGTTTTATGAACACAACACTGTTAAGTAGCCAGATGAGAAGAAAAGTTTGAATCCACAGCATTGTTTTCAGAGGTAGGAACAAGTCATGGTTTCTCTGTAAAGGCCACATTTTCCCAAAATTCTCATGGGGAGAAGGCAGAGTTAGGCCCCTGCCCACTGTTCCTAGCACAATGTCTGATGGGAGACAGCAACCTGAACTCCAATATTACTCAAAGAGGCCAGATGGTATTTCATCTGTGGAAACACCATTTGAATCATAGCATGGCAGAGAGCATCTGTGTCTCCATGGACAGTGCATGGTTGTGAATTGTCCTTGTCCTATTGGCCCTGAGGCAGGAGATGTGCACAAGCATGTCTTTCTGAGGATTTTACAGGAACCCTTTTGCACCAATCACCATGTTGCACAGAAATTCAAATGTCAGAGCACTGGCCAGGTTGATAATTGCTAATTTTTCCAAGACTGAGAAAGAAAAGCCTCAGCATCTGGCCGATGTAAAAACAACACAAATTTCCCTACTGGAATCTGAGCCCCTGATAAAGGCTCTCAACTTTGTAAAGTCTTCCATATATTAATAAGCTTAGTTATTTGTGAGTCTAATCATTAATGTACCATAATTAATGCAAATGCCAGACATTATGGCTGTACCTACATTACCTGCTGAAATATCTATTACAGAGTCTGGGTGATCTGGAGGATCATGGTGCACACCACTCCCACTGGGCCTGGGTTTCCTCTGCAGAGGTTAGCGTGCACTTGAGTTTCATCCTAAGAAAACATGCGCCCAGGCTCAGGAGCCAAGAAATGCTGCTGCATTCAGTAATGGGCTGTATGTAAGGACAGAAAACCTTACCAACTGCCTCACAAGCCCATACAGGGTGGACTCTCAAAAGCACATTCTGTCAGAGGTCAGCTAAAAGAACAAAAATACATTTTCTTTATTGCTTCACAAGGGATGAAGGCTATTTAAAAAGGAGGAGCAGTAGACAGTACTTTCTAGGATTAAACTGCAAAGCAATATTTGCAGAAAACCACATACTGGTTCTGACTCTACAAGTTGCAGAGATTTTACCTTGGTGTATGTCCAGGTTTCCACCTCTGCCTCACCAAAGCTGATCAAAATTGACAGCACAGACTGTTCAAGAAGCTCTTGTTGTCAGGAAACTAAAATGGCAGGAGAAACATTTATATCAGCACAATCATTCCTCTGGCCCTTTTGCTCTCCTTCTCTCAGCCCTGGCTACTAAATAGTTCACTCTAGCTAGAAAGTTCTTCATATAAATTCCTTACCCATACACACTGCTGGCTGTTTGATGATGTTGTCAACTTCCCAATGCCACAATGTTTTGGGTTTGGTTTGGGTTGGGTTTTTTTTTCAGAAAAAAATGTGGGTATTTTTTCGGATGACATACTATTTAACAGAAGATGACAAACAAACCTCCAACTTCAGATACTGCAGAAAACCATCATCCTGTGACCAAGAACCGCAGAATGCCTGAGGTAGGAAAATACTATTTGTTCTTGTAATGGATTTTATGAACAAATCAAATGAGGTGAGATGTTTCTGAAAATTTGATCATTCATCACCAAAGCTTTTTACCATCTTGTACTCATCAGTTCTACAACCTGCCACTGCTGGAAATATTTCCTGTACATAGAAATAGATACAACATGCACACACACACATTTACTCATACATACACTTATATGCATATATACACATAC
>JBAFWW010036599.1:31042-42717 GCA_036873685.1 Agapornis canus
ATTTTTTGGGCGTCTTTTTTTTTTTTTTTTCTTCTGAAAAACATCTTTTTTACACCACACCCCCCCCCCCCCCAACACACACCAGATGAAAAGCTTTCTAACCATGCCATTAATCTGCATGTACTTCAGTGAGGAGATGATGTGCAGGTTTAAGAAACTACTGAAGATCAGTGCTTGAAAAATGAGGACCATTACTATTCCATGCCTTGCAGATTATGAACTGATAGCTGTAGCCTCCATTCTTTGCTTGCACTTCAAAACTTGGAAAACTCTGCACATTTAGAGGAGCATTCAGTTAAAAGGGAAATGGATTTCTCTGTCTAATTAGACTAAGTGCTCTCTCCTAGCCTTTGTCCTTGTCTTTCTGGGATCTCATTTATGGTGCTATTTAAAAGCCGCCACATCTGTTACAATGAGCTGTCTGTCAACTAAACATCCCATATCAGACACAATTTTCTCTCACCTTTCACTTATACTTTTCAATAACAAGATGATGGATGCAGATTTTACTCAGCAGTTTCCAGAAACTGCTGAAAGGAAAGTTTGCCCTCCTCTCTATCTTTTTCCAGCTTGCACTAGTCTTGATTTAGAGACACCATGAACACAGAATGGAAACCTGGATGAGTCTGGCCTCCCAGTTTGCTTTTCTTTACACCGCTCTTTAAAATAAATAAATTAATAAATTAATAAATAAATCTCGGTCCTTGCATGTTCTAATTGAAAAGACTGTTAATTGCTCAGTAGCAATAGACATATGCCTCACTGTAAATTTTACTTTCACCCCTAGCAGTTGCAGCTGGTGTTGATTTAGTGTTACCCTGATAACCCTGCTGGGTGGTTTTTTACTTGATTTACATTCCCTGTGAAGGGTGGAGGTAACATTTGCAAGAGTGTGAAAACAAAGTGACCTTACAGCTAAACTCTCCTTCCTACAAACAGCAAAGCAGTGTTTTTTACCACCTAACCTTTAAAAGCAAAATTCCAAGGGTCATCCTGAGCAACACTGCTGCAATGAGTTTTGTTTTTATCTATCAGCCACAAGCATTCAGGGTCAGCTTTGAATGTTTCTTTGTTACTTTGATTTTCTCCATCCCTGTTGTCCGCACATGCATACAGAAAAGTAAACACAGCCCAAGGGAAGGAGCAGACCTTGTGCTGCAGGTGTCCCAGAGCCTACTTCTGCATATGCCATGGAATACACAGTACCACACTAAGGACTGCTGTGCCATCTCCAAGCCACTCAACCATGTTTTTCAGCCCAGTGCTGGGAAGAGAATTCAACCTGGGTCCTGCAGCCTCACCACAGCTTAGCTCAGGGGAGCACCATCCCTGCTAAGGCAGAGCCTGCCACCAGGACTCAGCTAAATGTTCAGGCTGGATGCTCTCTGAGCTTTTATGATACAGGTCTTTCTTGTGGCTCTTGCGTGCATTTAAGTATGAATTCTTGTTGTGCCTGGCTCATTAATGACCTGGTTTTACTAGGCCTTTGGAGGCTCAGTCACAACACAAATAATGATTAATAGTAACAATAAGAACCACTGTCTGAAATTCCTGTGTCTTGTTTGTAATGAATAGCTGGTCAATACTTTACTCTGCAAATACAGCACCATATAGGGGGAAGAACAATATTCTTTTTTTGTTCCATTTTCTATCAGTGTGTCATCAGTTACTTGCTTCTTTCTTGTGTACAGATTCTGGTAGATCTGAACTCAAAGTATTAGTCTAACATTTTAGCCTCCGTTGAAATGCACATATTGCCATTCCTGCTTGTATATTGACAGCCAGACCTAACATTCCTTATGAAACCTTGAGAAGAGCTAGCAGAAGCAGGGCAGTTTTTACAAAGACCAAGATGTGCTTTTGGCTGAGTGAAACAGCTGTGATAGAAGGTGGGACCAACAAGCAGGGTTGCTAACTAACTGCTTCTTTATGTCATTTTCCATCATTTCCATTTTAGGCAACAACACTCCATTGACACAAACTGATACTTAACAACTAATGATGTGAGAGGTTTGGGTTTGTTTGGTTTTTTCTTTTTTTTTTTTTTTTTTGTTTGCAAAGGGGTTTATGTTTAATTTTTTTTCACCTCTTTATTTTATTCTTTTAAACTTTTTGTTTTACATTGTGGGGTGGGTATGCTAGATGCAGCCCTTATCTGATCTGAGCCAGCCATAGAGCAAGCAGTCTTTGTTACATTTTATCTTACAATACAGATACCTTCTCTTGGATTGCATTTTGGATTTGCCAAGTTTAGTGTGAAGCACAGCAGACAGCCAGAGGGAACAAAATCTATGTTTTTTAACCATGCTCCTTAATGAGCCTGCCCCAAATAAAAACAACCTCCATTATAACTTCAAAACCCTTCCTACTTCTCGAAGATACACTGCATATACCTCAGAAGCAAAGTTCATGCCAAAGGGCTTTTTTATTTTTCCCTTTTTTTTGCTTAACTGCATTAACTCACTAGCTGAAATGCTGATTCATCGGATGCTACTTGTCAGAAATGCCTGTGTGCTCTCAAATAGAGGTTGCTTTCTTTTCTGAGAGTTGAGATGCCTCTTCTATGACAAGTTTCAAGCCCTATGGCCTCAAGAGATACCTCATCCATATTTGGTTCTGATTTGCCACCATAGATTTAGACCTGCCAGCCACCCTCTCGAAACCTCTCAGGGGTAGAGTGGTATGATTTTTTTATTACTATTTTTAAAGTTTATTAATATTATTTTTATTATTTAATTAAATTCTTTGCTCTGTTTTATTACTAAAGATCCTCACCTAGAAGCTGGATCACAGGTGTCCATCTTATGGGGGATATTTGTTTCAAGGGACCCTACCCCAGCGGGCACACATTCTTCAATTAAAACTGGAGTGATTCACAATGCTATCAGCTCCTTTAGTTTTCTGCTTTCACCAAAATCACAGGATTTCAGCAGGAAGTTGGAAGTTAAGATAAAGTTAACAGAAGAACAGAAATAATGACAGAAGGGATGTAGAAACTGGTGGAAACAGTATTAGTTTGGTAGTTCAGGGCAAAGCTAATCACTGAGCAGAGGCAGATGATATGTCTTAGAGTGTGTCTAGTGGAGGGCAAAATCACCTTGCTCACTTAACGTAAAAGAGCTGACACCACCAATTTTCTCACACACATTTGGTAAGTGCAGTTTAAAAAGAAATCTAGTGTTATTTGGGTTTAACCTCAGAAATGCTATGTAATTTACAACCTGGATCTTAAGGGTCTGAGTCTTCTGAATCTGGATCTTTTTGAGTTAACACTATTGTTGATGAATCCAAAACAAACAGTTCAGTTTAAATTCAGCACTAGGCAGACAGCATATAGGGCAAAGAATATGACAAATTTCATAACATGAAAAGGAAAAAAAAAAAGATCCTATTTGATGGTGAAAAGATTCCAGCTAAATTTAATTTTTGGATTCACAGATAGTTGGTTTAGGCCTGAATCTGTTCAAAAACAGCTCCTGTTGCTATTTACAATGTTATCAAGTGATAGTGGTTTTTAAAACATTGTAATTCCCGTTACACTGGTATTTTATGGGCTGAAGTCCCATGATCCCTCATGCAGCTGTCAAAACCTCCAACTTTCCCAGAACAACTGTTACAGTTTATTTAAGTGCTCTCAGTGCCAAAATATGGGGCATTCTGAAAATCTGATGGTAGCACAAAATAAACTGAAGCTGAGTGTCAGAAAAAATGAAGCAGGGAATATATTGCTCACTGACTGAGTAAATGCGAAAATGCATTATACAATAAAAAACTCCTTTGAAAAGAAGGAGCCACCACCAGATTTTCTGTTTTTACTGCAAAACTCAGTACTGAAAGGCTGCAAAAAAGTAGTCATTTCACCAGAGAACTGAGGGTTGTCTTTGCACCGCTGTGCAAATACAGCTTTTGCCCTAGGAGAGGCATGTTCTTTCACAGCTTAATAAACATGGCAGTCATCCAGTCACGTCCCAGGGATGCCAAACCTTTACTTTCCCCACTTAGCCCTTGCTGTCAAATACTTCCAGTGACTTCTACAGGCCCATTCACAATGATGAGAGAGCTACCAAAATCTGACCCTAAAGAACTTAGCAAAGACAAGCAATAAAATGGGTGTGTCTGAGAAAAATAAGAAAAGCAGGACAAAGATCATAACGAAACAATGCAGATGCCTCTTGCTTGTATGTTCACATGCAACTTAGTTGGGAAAAACCTGGTCCATCCCAGTGGTAGCAGGCGTACTGTGGAAGTCAGTGCTAGAAGGCAACGATAGGATTGGCCAGGAGCCCATGTATCATTAGGCTTTTCTGATGCATCTTTGTGGACCTGATGGCCTGCTGGGCTGCGTAGCTTTTCTGATAAAAGATGTAGCATCCAAAGAAAACACACTGATCAGTCTTAAGGTGAATGCAGGGTTACAGATTTAGTTTTCAAAGTTCCCTTTGAATTTATTTAAAAAAAAAAAATATTGGTACTACCAAATTTAATGACGAGGCTACCCTGCTGAGTCTGGAGCCCAGAAAGCTATTGTCTCCCTGGTCTATGTATCCTAGACTGTGCTAATGTTTCCTATAATGTGGCTAATAACCAACCATCAGCAATAAATGCCTTGTCATCTCATTGTTGTACACAGCAATAGCTGGAGCAGTGATACTGACAAATGAACCTGCGTAATCACTTTAGATTTCTTTGTTACATTTCACAGTGTGAAGACTGCTTCTGCTCAGCACGTCACAAAAAAACAAACAAGAGCTATAGCTGTCTCTTCCATCAATCTCAGCTTATTTTTGTCAACCCTCTGCCTGTACAGCCACAGCCCCACCAGCACTTGACAGCAGAAGGGGGGGAGCTGATGGTTTGGTGAAGGGGAGATGGATGGTGGTCGGAGCAAGACAGATGGACCTCTGCACTCTCCCTTCTCCTTTGTAAACAATTCTTGCCTTGAGAGAGTATGCGGACAGAGGGAAAGTGAACTTTTTCTGTACTTTCCAAGGCTGACTCACATGGAAAAAAGGGGGAGAGGGGGCTCTCATTAAAATCCAGTCGAGTCTGCCATTTTCCCTTTTACCTTTTCAATCTTTTTATAGTTTCAAATCATTAACTATCAGCGTGAAGCTCAAAGGTAGCGCTAGCCATCTATGAAACAGTGACACATTTGACAATAATGCTTTTGAAGAGCTTGTCACATCCTCTTCCCAAATCAGTCTCATTAATGCTCAGACTGTCTCTCTTTTCTCCCTACTTCTTTTCTCCTGATTTCTCTCTAATTAGCTTGGGTTTTTTATGCTCTCTCGTTCCACAGTTTGAGCTTGGGAAAAAAAAAAAGAAAGAAAGAAAGAAGAAAGAAAAAAAGAAAGGAGGTGGATGTCATTTCCATGAACCCCAAGGCCAAGTTAATCAGGAGAATTAATGACTCTATTAACCATTAGACTTGGGGCTATGGTGCTTATATGGCAGCACCCAGTGTTCTCCAATCTCATGCTTCTTCACTTTGCTCTCACAAATATAAACTTTTGCTCTCTCCTGCAAGCACACTCCCTGATCCAGTGAGCCCATCATGCTTCCCTTCAGCCTGTGGCTGCCATGACGCAGAAGGGCAGCCTGGGCACTTCAACAAGGAAGGCAGCAAAACTTACCATCTGAAACAAAGGAGATGGGCAAAAATGTGGTGCTCTTCTCTTTCTTGCAGCTATCTCCCAAGAGATAGAAGTAATCAAAGGGAAAGAGCTTTTGAGCCTAAACATGAGCTCCTGATGCCCTGGACAGGCAGTAGGTTCCCCAAAACCATTTTCAGGTTTTACTTTGAGAATCCTCTCTGAACCCCTTCAGAGCATGGCATCTCTGAGCTTTTCTGACTTGGGCTGCCATGTCCTTCCATGTTGGAGGGGATCTGTTCTGGCTATCCTCAGTATGGGCAGCATTTCAGTCTTTCAGTCTGCTCTTTCCTCACACCAGTCAGTGTGGCACTGCTGTGTAGGTGAGGCCAGGTCCCAAACTGGGTCTGCTCTCAGTCTGCCTTTCCTCACTTGTGGGACAAAGTAATGATCAGGCCCTGAGCTGATGGAGAGTTGCTCTTTTAGTGTCACTGAGTTTTGCGTGGAAACTTTTCTTTTCTCATTCCAACTGCTTGATTCATAGTTTTAACAAAACTGCATTGCTACACAGGCAAAATGCAGACGGTCCCCTGCCCCCAGCTACCTCTGTTCCGGAAATGGCATACTTTTGTGATTAAATAAAGTATATGATAAGGAAGGACTTCTCTCGGCTTGAAGATTAAGGGGGGCTTAAATTTGCTTTCTGAGAAGATAGCTTTATTTTTACACTTGTAACAAAAAAAAAAAAAAAAAAAAAAAAGGAACAATCCCAAGGAATGATTTCCACACCTGCTCTAATCTACAGCCACACAGCCTTAAAAATCAGTGGCAGCTCTGCCTTGATCTCACTAGGAGCAAACTGACTTCTGGCAAGTGCCTCCCATTGAAGCAGCACAGCGGGGCATCATCCACAGGGCTCAAACCTCCCAGAAGGCACAGTAGCCATCCTGAAAATGTCTATGTGCTTCTGGAAACGCCACAATCCTTTTAGCCTGAGTGATCCCTGTGCTTTAAAGGAAACAGAAAATTGAGCTTTCCCTCACGCTCTTTGCACACTGAAGTGGTTTTGACAATAAAAACACAGCCTCTGCACTGGGGTCAGGAGCCTCTCTCCACAGAAAGGTGCAGGCTACCAAGCCCAAGCTGTATGAAGTATAAGCTGCTTGCATGGCAACTAATAGAGACATTTTTGACTATCAGAAGTAAAAGGCAAAAGAGAAGTACTACATGCCAGTGCACCCCAGCGAATCTGGAAAAACAGGTACCTTTTTGTATATGCACCCTTGTTAACTCCCTACACAGTTTTTAACTCTCATACACACAGGTCTTGTTACAGCAGGGATGTGAACAGAATGAGCCGAGACTGAACTCTGCCTCTCCTTCCTTGCAGTATTGGATTAAAGCAGACAAAAATAGGAAGCCTCATCAAGGTGGCTGTGTGAGGCTTCATGCTTTTCCAGGGAGCAAAAAGGCTGGGAGCATGACCTCTTCCATCTCTTCTGCCTACCATGAACTAGCTCTGTCTCTTACCAAGTTCTTTGTTCTAACTTCATTATGGTGATCACCTCCCGCACTGGGTACTCAGCAGTGCTGGTTTCAGACTCACCCCTGCACCACGTCCTCTTCCCTGTAGGTATGAAGGTTTCTGCTGCACTGTGCAGCTCTTCATGCTAAAGAAAATGCTTGCACAAGCACTAAGCACCACAATGAGCTCCAGTGTGCCAGCTTCTTTCTATCAGCCAAACTGAGTGGTCTGTAGGACTAAACTTTGGATTGAAGCTGTGGCAATGGGAATTAACTGATTTGGCTGTGATTCTGATTTATACATGCAAGCAAGATCACCTCAAGTGCTTTGAGTGTAGTCACTCACTGGTGCAAGTCCCTTCCTCTTTCTCTCATGGCAGAATAAACTCAAGCAGACATGAAATCACAGACCTGGCCTGTTTGGCACTTGACACTGCTAGCAGCTGTGCCCCAGCAGCACTGCTGTTCTCATTACAATAGTTTGCCCAAGCCAGTTGTGGCAGCTACAGTAGTAAAACATACTTGCTGCTATATGTGTGCTCTGGGTGCCTCTTGGACTGCAAGCTCATCAGAGTCACTGCAGTCCTGGTGTCATCTTCCAAGGCTCAGTCTCATCTCCTTCACAGTCAGCATGAAAACCATGACTGCTTTGCAGGCTGCTGCACATGGACTCACAAGCATGAGAATGACTCTGGTGCTGGCATGAACTGCAGGATAGTGTTCTAGCATGGTGTATGGAGGGGGATCCCTGAACCAAGGGAACCTTAGGGGAGGCTGAGAGATTTACCAGGAGCTTGCAGTTCACACAATAGCAGCTAACAGGACCTGGGCAGGGCCTGGACTAATGGTGGTCAAGCCCACCCCCCACCCCATATAAAAGAACCACTTAGACATGTACAAGTGTGCCATCACATGGCACAATCAGGACAACCGGGTGATCAGGCCCTGTCAGCATGGGTTTATGAAAGGCAGGTCCTGCCTGACTAACCTGATCTCCTTCTATGATAAGGTGATCCACTTAGCAGATGACGGAAAGGCTGTAGGTATTGTCCACCTAAACTTTAGTAAAGCCTTTGACAGCATTTCCCACAGCTTTCTCCTGCTCATGTCTTGGATAGGTTTACTCTTTGCTGGGTAAAAAGCTGGCTGGATCACCAAGCCCAAACAGTGGCTGTGAATGGAATTAAATCCAGTTGCCAGCCAGCCACAAGTGGTGCTCCCTGGAGTTCAGTACTGGGACGAGTTCTGTTTAATATGTGTATCAATATCTGTTTAATATCTTTACCAATAATCTGGATGAGGGGATCAAGTGCACCCTCAGTAAATTTGCAGATGACACAAAGTTGGGCAGAAGTTGATCTGCTTGTGGGTTGCAAGGTTCAACAGAGGGATCTGGGCAGGATCAATGGGCAGAGACTAATTGTATGTGGTTCAACAAGGCAAAGTTCCAGGCCCTGTACTTGGGTCACAACCCCACACAATGCTCCAGGCTTGAGGAAAGTGGCTGGAAATCTGCCCAATGGAAAAGGACCTGGGGGTGCTCATTGACAGAGCTGAACATGAGCCAGCTTGTGCCCAGGCAGCCAAGAAGGCCAATGGCATCATGGCCTGTATCTGACATAGGATGGCCAGCAGGGCCAGGGAAGTTATTGTCCCTTTGTACTATGTACTGGTGAGATCACACCTCCAATACTGCAGGCAGTTTTGGGCTCTGTGCTACAAGGAACACATATAGGTGCTGTAACTCAACCAAAGGAGACAGGGAAGCTGGTGAAAGGTCTAGAGAACAAGTCTTAATGAAGAGTGGCTATGGGAATTAAGGTTGTTTAGCCTGAAGGAAAGGAGTCTATAAAAACCACCCCAAAGGAGGTTGTACCAAGGTGGATTTCAGTCTCTTCTCCAAAGTAACAAGTGACAGGACAAGAGGAAGTGGCCTCAAGTTGCTCAAAGGGACATTTAGATTGGATATTAGGAAAACTTTTTTCTCCAGAAAGTTTGTCAAGCATTGGAACTGGCTGCCCAAGAAATTATTTGAATCACCATTCCTGGATATATATAAAAGATGAGTAAATGTGGCACTCAAAGACATGGTTTAGTGGTGGACTTTGGCAGTGTTAAGTTTACAGTTGGACTCAGTGATCTTAAAAGGTCAAAGGCATTTTCCAACCTAAACAATTCTATGATTCTACTAGTATATCACTTAAAAAAAATGTACCTGCTATAAAACAATGCAAGAAGACATTGTGAAAAATAAGTTTTCTTCAAAGGATCAAAACATAACAGGGTATTGTAAAAAAAAAATCATAAAGGTGAATATATGCACACTTTATGTATAGACAAATCTTTTCCACATTCCATAACAACAAACATCCTGCTAGATGGGAATATTGTTATGCAGTTGAACACTCAAAAGTTATCAGATAATTCAACACCATCAATAATGGAATTCATTGCTCAGTTGCATTTTTCCCCAAAGGGCTTAGTTTTATTCAATTCACAGAGTGAATGAGAATCCCTTAGCAGGAAGCTATTCAACATTTTGTTCTAACTTTATTGTTCCAGGTTTGGCACATCCCTTATTATTCACACACTGTTTAAATCCTGAAAATGAAACCAGCAATTTCCTTACTTACTTTTCAGTGGGCATCAGAAATCATTCATTTTTACCAGGTTTTGTGCAAGAACATGACATGATCATCTCAACTTCACAGATAGTAAACTGAGTCAAAAAAGGTAACAACAGCAACAAAAAAGTCCTATAATTCACAGTTGCCCAACTGTAGGCATCTCAGGCACAGTCCTCCATGTATTCTGCCTTACACACCATAGGAAAACACAGACTGATGATCAATAAATTGAGTTTTCTTGTTGTGTCAAACAATCAGCTACAATCACTGAAAAAAAAAAAATTACAGCCACTGCCCATTTTCTAAAATTTACATTGTAAAGAAGAAAAGGCAATCAGCACTGGAAAAAGCAGCCTTGTAATTCCTGGAATGGAAAACTTCTGAAGTACTTTTGGGAACATCAGATATAATTGAAGAAAACATTTACTCTTACAACAAATGAGAATAATATGTGTTGAAGTATGTACCATTTTATACTTATCATCTATAAAAGCATGTTACATAGAAAAAAAACCACTTAGGGATGGTTATACTTAAATACTGGATTACGTCTGAAAACTTGAAAAGCACAGACCTGTGCTTCTTATAGGTCTGCGTGTTCTTCCATATGTATAAAAGTTAACGTAGGACTAAATCATGGCTTGCCTTGATTTCAGCTATTCAAAAGAAACAATATGTGAAATAATGTCTTGGTGCCATGTTACCACAATTAATTCTACCTTTTTTTTTTTACCTGGCAACACCATAAAGGGTTGTGATTTCTGTATTTCTGTCTAGGGCTAGGAAAACAGAAGCAACATTTCTTTGGAGTTTATCATAGAATCATAGAATAGTTAGGGTTGGAAAGGACCTGGAGTAGAGTATTCTGGGCTACAATGAAATATCCTTGACCATCAATGACTGTCAACACTGGCTTGATGAACACATATCCAGAAGGACCACTGAAACTATTTGGAAGATCTAGCAGTGAAACTACAGGAATCACCTTGTTTCTGGGGAAACAAATGTGTTTGATTTTTCATCCGATTCACTCTGCAGTTGAACACTTTGCAACTTTAAGATTAACACCTCCAAAATAAAAAATGATTACTCCAGAAGATGGACTACAAGTATCAAATCATGGAAAAGCAGTCATTATAATAAAGTGTAAAGCTGCTATTAAAAATATAAGGTAATAGTACCTTCCAGTGTTGTCCATAAACCAGTATGTGTTTCTTGGCAACATCTATCTGGTTCCAGGCCAATGCCAAATCTAGCTGATCCGAAGCAGACATATTTGTACCTAGGAAACAAGTAAAGGAAATAGAAGTTTTCAAACATTGGTGTTATTTCTTTGCTTTGGAAAACATGCATTTTTAGATAGGTACCTTTCAAGAGTGCAGTCAGAATTGCCAAATCAATGTCCTGCTGATCTTCTGACAGTGCATCAAGTATGGTTATCTGTTAGAATTGCAGAAGTATACTATTTGAGGTGAGGCAGAGAAGTCTGTAGTTATTTCTTCTTTGTAAGGGCTGTGATAGATTAAATCATACACATTTCAACACAAACAACAGCAAAGGCCCAGACATGATTTTCCTTTGTTTCAGATAGAAAATATACCATTTTGCTTTTTAATGCAAGGGCATTCCAGGTAAACTGGAATCTACATACTCCATAAGAAATTGAGTCTATTTGCTTTTGACTAGCCTTTAAATCTGAGAAATGTAAAAATGCAGTATGGCTGATATCTACTCCATGTTAAACTCAACAACAGCCACTCAGAGTGAAACAAAAAATCAAACAAACAAACAAGAATAAAAACATACATATTTTAGTGATTACTGTTACAACACTCATGACAGTGGAATTGAGTGCGCCCTCAGCAAGTTTGCCGATGACACCAAGTTGTGTGGTTCGGTGGATACGCTGGAGGGAAGGAATGCCATCCAGAGG
>JBAFWW010036600.1:19232-48035 GCA_036873685.1 Agapornis canus
GCTGGCTGTCACCAAGCACCTTGTTGTTTTTCATGTGCCTCAGCATGCCTTCCAGGAGAATCTGCTCCAAGTTTTTGCCAGGCACGGAGGTGGGACTGACTGTTTTCTGCTGATCTGTCTGCTATGGAGGAAGGAGTCCCATCAGCTTCATTAGATGTTGGGTTAAGCCAATAGCAAGGCCATGAATGCAAAATGACAGGACATAATTTCAAAATTTTTAGTGAGAATCCACTGGGATTTCACTGTTTTTCATTAGCAGGCTGTTCTTCATGTTTGCCATGTACATCTCATATGAAGACCTTTGTGAAGCTGCCTTCTGGGGATTATTAGATTTTTACCACCTCTTTGTGTATTTTCCTTTTCTCACTCTAAAACAGGTGCTTGATAATGAAAACCTGCAACCAAGAGAAGCCACCCTTATGTTCAGGCCTGTGACAATACTCATTAGGACTAGCTGGTTTCTTTGTGCATCAAGCTTTTTTTGCATGAGAGAGGTCTTCACAGGCAGATGCGGACACCCTTGCAGCTGACTTGTATTTCATACTAAAGTCAGCAATGATATAGATGCAGGTCCCAAAAACATCTCATGTTTCATCTGCA
Source organism: Agapornis canus (assembly GCA_036873685.1). Classification (NCBI taxonomy): domain Eukaryota; kingdom Metazoa; phylum Chordata; class Aves; order Psittaciformes; family Psittacidae; genus Agapornis; species Agapornis canus. The sequence goes on from JBAFWW010036600.1 coordinate 19,833, forward strand.
TGAGGGCAGAGTTGGTGGGCTACATCAGTCCCATCGCTTGCTGTTCTAATCTTAGGTGGTTTTGGTGTATGGGAATCACTGTTGAAATACACCACCACAGACATTTCACAAGGAAGTAGATGTATCTGTAAATGGGGAATGAAAAATAAATCCTGACAGGTTCCTGGAAGTACCTGTAATTGTTTTACAGAAATACATAAACTTCAAAACCTATGTGTGTATTATAGATCTCCATTTTGTGTTCTAGACTGGTTGTCTTAGCATCCTGTTGAATATCTTTAGCAGGGATACCTACTACAGTCCCATAACATTTCCTCAGAACATTGAAATCTTGCCTATATTGAAATAATATTTCTCATATTATGCCTTCAAATGGGTATATTTCTGTGCAAAATACTGAGGCATGTGGAGCTTTAAGGGAGCCTTACTTGTTCTTGTATTTTTGTGTTTGCCTTACATACTAAGTACTAAAATGTGTAACTGAATGTGAATGAAAAATATTACAAAAGAATAAAAATACAGTCCTGTCTTTAAACCTCCCACACTGCAATTGAGTACAATTCCAACAAGCCACAGGTGTACACCATATGCATAGGTGAAAATGTGATTATGAGAGGTCTGATGACAGTTCTGGGTCCACAAAGCATTCATCTCAATATAAACATCTGTTATGTATTCAAGGCAAAACTGTGTGGAATACAGAGCTATAATTGAGGTTTTAAATGGAGAGATATCAGGAAACTCCAGGTTATTGCCCCAACAGGAACTCAAATTTGATCACATTATAAAAAGATAGTATTTTTTATTAGTGTACATGATGTTAGGCTTCATGCCTTATTATACTGAGATGGAATTGCTGCAGCTCAACAGAGTGTAGGGACTACTGACTTCGAGTGATGCACTTATTTCTCAATTATGGAACTGATGCACTTTTCTGGCCGAGGGGCTCTAATGAGCTGAGCTATTGTTAGCTGTCAATATACATTGTGAAAATCCTGTGGTTTGATTGGCTGCTGTCTGTCATAAACCAGCAATAAATGTGATGTCCCCAACTTCTTTATTCCTCTGCTGATAGCTGAAGTTGCCAAATCCTTTGCATTACATATAAAACACCCTGTTATCAAATGCTCATAATTTGGCCAAACTTTAGCCGTGCAGGATCAAATTTCCTGTGCCTTGTGTCTGCCTTTAGGCGAATGTCCTTTTTAATTTCTTCTAAAACCGTTTCTGAGAAAGAAATAAGGGAAAACTATTAACCACACAAGGTCTCTTCACAGTTCTCTCTTCATGTCTTGCTGTATTTCCAAAAGTGCAGACTCAAAGGCAAAAAAGTCAGCCTAAACTGCTGACTGGGAGTGAGAGTGTGATACAATCAATCTGCCAGGCCTCACCATATTTGTACTTTAGCCATCAAAATTAAAAATCTCAGCCTTGTGCAGTTCAGCAGCCTGGGACAAGAGAGGGTATATTTTATCTCTTATTTTTCCTTGTAATTTTAATTCTTCTAACTGTAGATCAGCCATGGGTAAACAGGACTAAGGACTCACTCCTGTGCCAGATCAAATGGCTTTTGGCATTGTCATTCTTCCTGAGATATCAGCACTACACATATAGTTTTGTGGGTTTTTTAAACAAATATAAGGGCAATCTTTATAGCACAAAGGTGTCTCAGACTAAAAGTTTACCGTACACTCTCAGATGTAATAGCTCAATATCATTTGTAATCAAAAATCAGGACAACACCAATATGTTACTTTGGAAATCAAAAATGTCTTCATGCTCAGTAACTGAGATTTGGACCACTGTTTTGGTCCATCTTAATTTGGACATCTATTTTAATGAAAAGACATGCCAAAAATAATTATTATAAAAAATATCATTTAGAGCTGTCAGGTGGAATCTTTTGTTCAGATTACAAAGGTATTTCCTTCCTTTTTAGGCCATTTGTCTACAGAAGGATGGGTTGTTGTTAGTCTTGTCAGTGAATACAGCCAATACTATCTTTGGTGGAAGAACATCACCAGTGAAAACAATCCATATCCTTACCAGTGCCAAAACAGCATCAGGGAAGCTGTACTAAACTGTGCTGGTTAAGTCTGTAGCTTTATGGTTTTCTACATTAAAAATGGCAGAAAACCTGTGCAAAAAAGTTAGTTGCGATATTTTTCTAACCTTTTCCTTTAAGGAAAAAATAGAAGTGACACTTTTATGCAAGTCTTTGCCAGGAGACAAGTAGCCAATTTTAATCACTCCAGCCTTCATTCCTAGAAACAGGTTTGCCCCCCATGCACACATCTGTGTATCTTTGTGAACTGAGTAGAAATGAAAGCAGAATTTGACTCTATGTAATGAAATCTATTTTTTCTTCAAAAAGAAAAAAAAGCCTGTCAAGTTACAAATGCAAACTCTTTCTAGTTAATTTTCCTTTCATTTTATTTCTTTCCTGTTCTTTTTCCTTTTTTACCCTTTTTTCCTCTCTCTTAAGCAGAATGAAAAGAGTTCTTTAACCAAACAAATGTAAATACGTAAGTGGTAGGGATTTTTTTAAAAGTATGTTTTTCAGTTCATCTAACAAAGACATATCTGTCTGCTCAAATGATTCCTTACTGAATATGAATGAGAAGCCCTTTAATGAGGTACGGTAATTAAGCTCTGGCAAGCCCCCTTACCCCCCTGTCAGCAGCTTCCCAGGCAAACAGCCATTGAATCCGATGATTGACAAACCAGACGCTGGACATGTACTGTAGCTGATGGGGAACAATGGGCTGGGGGGCCATGGTATCTGATGTACCCGGCTGTTTCAGCCACATCAAAGGGCTGGGCTCCTGGGGTGTCTGTCTTGCTGTCCTCATGGGCCTGAGCCACACGTTTACCTGCCAGACTCTCCTGGATCCTCTCAAGGCACCCATCTTTGGCAAGCAAAGGCTGGATGTGCTTCTTGCCTGCTCCATGTGTGGCTGCACAGGAGTGGGTTCATTCCTCCAGCACTTGTGTGTTGCAGCACTCAGCTCATAAATCTTTTTAATTGTTAAAAGTCTTTAACTATAGAATAGGATTCATTATCCATTGTGTTTGCCAAAATGCTATTTAATAAGTTGCTTGTTTTATTAACCCTGACAGAAAAGAAAACAGGGTTTTTTATCTCCAGCTCTTGGAGCAGATATGGGATTTGTCTGAAGTTTTGCTTAACACGTTGCAAAATGAGTGTGTTTAACAGGTTTGGGGTGACTGGCCTACAGTAGAATTGCACACCTTTCCCTTCTGTCCTGTACCCTGGATAAACTGTACCTGTGTCAGCAGACTGTTTATGTCTTAGAAATCATGAAGGAAGGACTAGCAAAGAAAAAAACACACCAAGAAAAAGACACAAAAAAACCCCTTGAAGAGCCAGTTTTTACCAAACCTGTAACTCTTGCTGTATGATTTCCCAGCAGCCTAGAGGAGAAGGATGCATCTTTGTTTTAATTGATTATAGCCATATGGATTGGCATTGTGAGAGGCTCCTTGATTTCCAGGCCAAGAGGTTAATTTCCTTCCTGTATGTCATCAGTTCTGTAATACATTCACATGCATTACACTGTCCTCATGGTCGTTTGGAAATACAGGTAATGATGGCCTGGCTGTAGGCTTTGTAGAACAAACTGGAAAATTATTTGAAATGTGTGATGCCAACTTGCATTTTGAAAGATATACAGGGAGGAAAAATGTACTTTTCAGGGAAGAGATTGAAGAGAATGAATAATTTAAACATTTCCTATCTCCTAAATAACAGAGAAAATATGTGCAAATATGTATATATGCAAACATTATCTGAATAAGCTACTAGTGTCGTTTGTCAAAATTGGCAATCTCCTGTTATTAAAATTGAAAGCTCACCACTCTTTCTTCCTTCCTGGACTTTTTTTTTCTTCAAAAAGCAGAGATAAATCGCAGTAGTACAATTAAAACACTAGCTAAATATTACTTTGTTGGGCTTAACGATAGATTACAATGTGTGCATAATGACCCAGTTCTAGTAATATCATCTGATTTAGTAAGGAAATCAGAGTCTGCCATATGTTCACCAATAAGGTCTTAGAAATTCTTCTTCTTGTTCTTGATGTCTCAGCCAACTGCTAGCAAGGATGCTGTTTTGTCCTGAAATTGTCTTGGTTTTCAGCACCAGGCACATTAAAGTCATAAGCATGTGGCTCATTTTATCACACCACCTCTAGGAATGAGCAGGGGGTGAATTAACAACCTGCCACCTGCCTGCCCTGAGTACCTTTATGCTTGGAAGTGCTCTAGTTGCAGACCGGTCTGAAAACTGATTTCCTGTTAACATCCCCAGAAAGGTATACACTATGGCTTTGGGGATATTTTAAAAGATGAAAATAATTCTTGACATTTCCCCTGGATATATTCACACCCAATTGGAAAGATTATTTACATCTTATGACAAACCAGAGAACAACATAAAAACCCCAAACAGGAAAATGTCAAAACAGGGAGTAAAGCAAGACTCTGCTGTGCCATTTACCTATATACTTCCTATATTTGTTATAGATTTGCTATTTGTAGACCCACAAGCTATGGTGCATGAATGAGCCAATGATATGATTTACTGTGTATTGGTCAAATCCAGACAGCGACTAAACACTTCTTCATTGGTAGCTGCTGAGGATCATAGTGGAATTTGCAGATGTTCAACATCACTCAAATTTTTATTGTCAGCTTGTTTATATGAACTTTTTTTTCATACTAGTCCCCCTTGAATTTTGCCAGACCCATCTGTATATTATAATCTGTTTTCCTTTGGCATGTGGACTGGACTTGAGCTGCCATTTAGTGTGTGTTTGTCCTACCCACGCTTGACTCCCATTTTGAGAAAGGAGGAACTGTGGGGGCATCAGTCCAGCCTAGCAATGAAAGTGAATATTGGAACATGTTCACATTGAAATATGAGCTGTTAATCATGGGGTTTTTTTGACAGCTGATGATGGTGACCTATAAATTGAACCAGTATATTCCATTAGTATTTTGGCAAGTAGGAGGTAATATTGTTACTGTTTCATATGGTTTGGTAGTTTAAACTATAATTTTTATTATTGATGGGTTTAATTTGTATATTTAAATAACACATTTTATCATTCTCTTCTTCCAATGACTCTCTTGATCTCATATGTCATATACTCACAAAGCAAAGAAACTTCTTTTGGCAAAACTAGTATAACCCCTTTGGTATTAGTGGGCTTGTAGTAAGTTATTCCAACATTTAGTGTGTCCTGTATTTGCATATATGTATATGTAAGCCTCCTTATGTATAATGTGTAGCATTTCATAGCAATCTATAGATATGAACTTTTGTCTAAAATGTTTAAGCTAGTATTTGATTAAAAGGGACCAAAGTTGTTTAATAGTACCAATGACTTGCTTAACTTGCTTCTAGATGCAGAAATCTGTCCCCAAAAAGTGTAAATTTAGATGGCTATAAGTATTGGAACAGGTTTCCCAAAGAAGCTGTGGTTGCTCCATCCCTGGAAGCGTTCAAGATCAGGTTGGACAAGGCTTTGATCAACCTAATATAATGAAAGATGTCCTTACTCATGGTAGTGGATTTGGAACTAGATTATTATTATACAGTCCCTTCCAACCCAAACCAGTCTGTGATTCATTCTGTGATTCTGTGTGATGTAAATAAAGTACAGGCACTAAGTACGGTGTAGTAGTAGGATTTTGCATTTTACCAAAATATTCTCCTTATTTAGGGACTATTTAACATGATAAAATCAGCATATTTCTCTTGAAAACTCATGAAAAGCAATCATCTCAGGATGTATTCTTAATGTTGTTTTTTCATTCCATGAGACTTTTAAAAAAATGTATTAATTTATTAATATTAATAAATACAGACTGATAAATTTCTATATGCTTTGTTTTAGGAAGGAACGACAACACTGAACTCTAACAATGCTGACCTGTAACATGGTACATGGGAATGTGTTGGTATTTTTAAAGAGATTATGTTAATAATGATAATAGTACAATAGGGTTTTAAAAATATTTTGTAGTCAGGTATAGAAAGTTAAACATAAGCCTGCAAGTCTCCATTCTCTCAGTAAGCTGGACCTTCTTTTCCTTCCAGGCTGTCCTTTTCTGTCCTTACAGCTCCACACACCTGTCCCTGTTGTCCAAGACATTAATGCTTTGCTGGGTTCTTCTTTTTCATGTCTCTGCAGTTGCTATCCAAATACCAGGACCTCTTCCTGTTGATTAGTGTTGTCTACCCTTTCCAATAGCTGGTAACTATATTTCAAAGGCCAGTTAGTCATTAGTTAAATTTCAAGGACTCTATCATAAGACTAATGTTTGTATCTTCAGACCTGTGGTCAGTTATCAGGACTTCATGGTGTAGGCATGATAATGAAAAGATAGTGCCTTCTCTAAAGAGTTTGCAGAATAAATCATATAGTGAAGACAGGAAGAACAAAGTAACAGGGAAATTACTGATCTGCCATATTGTCCAGTTTTTGCAATGGGAAGCACTTTAATGAAGAGCCTGGTGTGTGTGAGACTCTTTCATTAAAAGTGAGAGCAGTATGCCTAGCACACACTTTGTGCCTAGACCTCTGAATCAAGCCACTGAACAACAAGTGGTACAGAGGCATTGCCACAGCTCTGTGTCTGAGCTCATGAGCCCTGCAGAGTGAAATAAACTAGAAGCTATTGACATAAAACTTAGACCAAATTTTTCAGTTCTGGGAATTGCTTAATTTGTATAGCCTAATAAAACTGGTAGTAGGCATTCTCCTTTCCCTTAAGGTAAATGCAACTGCAATGTAGTGTAAAGATAGCCATGCTAGCTTTAAACTGGCTAGACATGACATTGCTAGCAACCTAATAAGGAATCAACAATTAAGAGTATTTCTTTACCTTGCTTCTGAGATGGCTTTTGCAGAATATGCAGATATGACACAGCTGGGCTGCTGTTGGCATCCTGATGCCAGCATTAATGTTAGGAGGTGGATATGGTAGGGACAGGGACAGATAGCTCAGAAGGATATGCTGGCCTCTGGGACACTGGTACATGGGACAGTACGCATGAGGAAAGGCTGAAAAACAATGGCCTAGCTTTACAACTCCAGTGGTTCTGGGCTCCTCAGTACCACTTCAGCCACTAGACCTTTCCCCACCTCAATCACATGCTGGTTTTTGCTTCTGTCAGTACTCAGGCCTTGTAACAGCCCAGAATATATTTCCCTCTAGCCTTTTGAGAGCGGCCCATAGCTTGAGAACTGCTATGGAATCCATTTTCCTCTGCAGTGCTTACCAGGAAGCAGCTGTATTCCCAGTTGCCAAGCTAGTTTCTTTAGAACTTGCATTTCTTCATAGCTTGAGCAGACCCATACCTTAGTACTGCACTGTGTGTGTAATAAAAATCCCCAGCCAGAACTGTTGAGAAATTTCTAAGTATTTCAATAAATGGTTGACTATGATAGCGCAGATAGTAAAACTCCCATTCCAGATTTTTATTTAGTGAGTCCTCTATGTTGAATTGCTTAAAAAGGTCTTTTATTCTCTTGTGCTTCACTGAATTTTCTTTCTTTAAGGTAGATGATTATAGAAATGATAAGCAAAAAGATTATAATTGCTTTTTTGTATACAGGGACAGCACTGATTTTATTTTCCTCTGGCAGTAAAGTATTATTATTAAAAGTTGCTTGATTTGATTTTTTTCTTGCACTTCTAAAAATTTCAACAAATGCTGAATAAATTTGTTTGCTTTCTGCTGAAACAAACATCTCACCAAACTCAATGAGGGAAACCCTGAAGGTGGGGCTTTTATTTTGTTTTCATTTGTGCGCTACTGAACTGTAGCTTTCATTGGATTTTGGAGAGTTGGCTGGTGTCGGAGGGTCTGTCCTCATTTGAAAACCTTGAAATCCTTCACACAGACAACCATTTTAGCTAATGTAAATTGATAGACAAATGTAAATTCCTCATGGGAGGCTTGGCAGAGCCTTGACAGGAGTAACCAGATAATCAGATTGCAAATCCGCTGCATACAGAGATCACTCTGAGCACCAAAGTCTCTTCAGACCAAAATGTTTGTTTGCTGTTCCAAGGTGTATGATCTGAGATCTTTGAGGGGAGGTGCACAGTCTCTGCTTTTTTTGCTCAAGTGGAGTTTGCAGCATGGGTGTGTACAACACATGCTGAAAAGTGTTGTATAAAAAAGGCTGAGAGTATATGTGACAGAGGATTTGCTAGAACTGGTGCATGTAAAAGATTTGCCCAACTTTCTTAGAAACTAATTCAGAAGTTAATAAATTTTATGTCCATCAGCCCTGAGTTTTTCTGCTTATTGTAATATCACCAATGTTTTAAAAATTCGGTATCCAGCTCTATAGGAGCTGCTTCTCTCTCTCCCTCTCTCTCCCTTTTTTTACTTCTAAGTCAGTAAACTATGATGTATGTGTCTCTCCCTGAATAACGTTATTATATGATGCTGCTGGAGCCCTGAATAGCTTGGCTGTGGACTGCTGAACCCTTTGAATGTAATTGTTTTAACACCATGAAATGAAGTAATGCATAAAATTGATAATAAACGGATATCTCTCTGCCTCTGCATGCAAATGAGCACTTAGCACCAGGGCACAGATGCCACCATTGTTTCCCCCCTGAAAATGACAAAGTAAGTGAAAATATCTACCAAGAGCTTAGAAAGTACGATAGCTGCATTTTCATTATATTTTAGAATTTCACAGAGTTGGGAAAGCAAACTTTCCTGCCAACATTCAGAAAGGGGCTGGATAATGCCTGCCTGTAGTACACTGGAACATACAGTGAAGCAAGGTTTTGTTGATTTTTGTTTTTTGAAGATAAAGAATATAGTTATTAGTGACTGTCTTCCACTTTTGTGTTTTCAATTTTACAATCTCATTTTTGTTTTTGAAACAAAGACTGTATTTTTTATCTCAGTGTCTTGCCTCCTCCACCTCCTCCAAAAAGTACAGCTAGAATAAATGTGTAATACCCATTAATCTGCAGTGCATATTAAACAGGCAGATTTGGAATACCTTGGGTCTGGCTGCAGTTTTGGGTTTAACCTTCAGCTGTTTTCTAATTTATACTTTTAGTTAATAAATATATCCAGGAACTAAAATGATTACTTTGTTTTAGAAGTGTTGTTCATCTTGGTTTTTTCTCTTTCTGCTTTAATGAAAGAGTAGAAATCCATAAAAGAGGGCTATTGTTTTATGGATTAATCCTTCCATTTTCAATCAACAACTGTATTGCTGTTCATTCCATAAAGGGATCTTACTTACATAAAAGCCTAAATTAACTTGTCACAGTTTTTTACCTTTGCTCCTAGGCTAAGTTTGAAAATCCGTATTATGTTATTCAAATACGGTTACAAAGTCCTAAATAGCAATAGATTGTATTCATGTTTGAAAACAACGTGGTTTCCACATAGGTTTCCTAAGAGTGCAAAATTTGCACTCATCTTCTAGCTTTATGATAAAGTTATCAATTGAGTTGGTGTTCAAAGCTTTGTTGAAGTCCAGACACTTGATATTTGTTGACTCTGCCATATCTGAATGTCTGCTCCCTGTTCATAGAAGACTGCCTCCTTTTTCCCTTTTCCCTTTTTTGTTTTTCTACACATTGCTTTATTCCTCACTCCAATACTCTGCAATTTCATGTCTACCCTTTCCTCCCTTCTGTCACCTCCTCCCCTGCACCCTAGTATCTCTGTTCCAGTTTGGAGCCTCATCCTTCATCATTAAGTTCTCAGCATAGTCCTGTCTGCGTGGAGAGCAATTCCAACTCTGTGAGGTACCCAAAGATGATTTTTTTAAAACATAGTTGAAGAGCCAAATTTAAATAAAAGTTTCATTTTTTTTGTTAATTCAGTCCAACTGTCAGTTATTATTGAAAAGGCCAATCCCATTTCTGATTATCAGCGTTCTGAAATGTATTTACATAACATTGGATGAATACATGACATTATTTCCCATTTAGAGGCATAAAAAAGTATTTAGTTAAGCTATTCTGGTTTTTAAGACTTTGGCTGAAATATTGTAGCTTTATTTGAAAATTTAAATTTTGCCATATCATAAGCATTTCTCTGTGCATGTGTATGGCATGTCAAATACTGTCCTCACAATGCAAAATGAGAAATTTGTCTCATGAGAAACCTATAGAGAATCAGAATTCCTGACTTAAAGTTAGATCAAGTTTCCATATCCTTTCAATTCCAAGAATCACTGAGCAAAAGGGAGACAGCCTATTAATAAGTTTTTTCAGTGTAGAATGATTAATGGAAAACCAGGATCTAATAAGAATAATTACCAAAAGAAGGTATTTGACGGGAGTTCCTCAGATACCCCAATCTAAGCTTAAATACCAGAGATGTGAGAAAAAAAGAAAACCTGGGTCTTCCAATAAGGAATTAAGAAAATATACACAGTGAATAGAAACTAAAGTAATTTTGTGAAGTGTTCAAGTAACATATAAATAATGAATCCCTGAACCATATAAATCTTGTATTATGTAGTGTTCAGTGTGGTTATGAGTAAACTTAGTTGATTTATGCTGTCACATAAAAATCATAAGATGCATTATGCACAGCTTTGGTATAGAACTCTGTGAAATGTGATACTTTGAAATTCTGTTGTTTGCTCAAATTTGACCCTCCATGTAAAGCTGAGGGGCATAAAGAAATCATCTGCATTAAAAGAGGGAACAGTGTATGCATAAATATATCCTGCTTCTTCCCATCATACCCCACCTGCTCAGAAAATGTAATTGTCCCTTGTCTTATGGCAATCTGGACGCCTTCTCAAATACTGGTCTAGGAGTCTACCCAAACACTAGTTGTATCATAGGCTGTCTCTCTGCTTTCTCAGTTGTGGGTTTGACATCAGAATCTCATTATTGTAATCACTCTTCACTTCAACACCTTCTTTGCACAGTGACGCCAAATTGTTGCCTAAATTAAAGCTGTGGCAACAGTACATACAGCAGTAATGAAGTAAAGAAATGCTACACATCTAACAAAGTTCAGTTTTACAACTTTTCATGGAGTATTTACTAACAGTCAATGATTTGAACTTTGTTTCATTATGAACTCCAGAGTAAGATGCATTCTTCTGTTTACCTTCTCACTGGCATTGTTCAGTTGTTCCTTAGAGATTATATTTGAGACAAACTAGTGCTGTTGGCAGCCCATGGACTTGTGTGCCATCAGTGATAACAATGCTTCCTTTGTCTGATTTGGTTGTATGTTTATAAACTCTTTGGGTTCTCTTTCACTTTGCATGCACACAATACCAAGCATAAGGAGCTATACCTAAGTGAGACTATAAGCTCAGATCTCATTCTCAGATATTATGGATTGTAAAATAGCTCAATTATAAGGAGTTCTGGTTGTTTTGTTTTGGGGGTTGGTTTGTTTTTTTTTTCAATGTGGCTTTGGAAGAATATTGTCTTCAGATGGGTTGAGGTGCCTGGTGGCTATATGTATTCTCAGGCATACAAAACCCTGTGCTCAGGGATGTAAGCATGCAGGTTGAAGGGTTCAAAAGCAGAGATGTGTTACAAGCTGTGCTGGCAGTTACCACTATAATGCAAAAGAATGTAGAAGGCTGGAAAATGAAGTAATGTGCTCAGCCTTTATCCTACTATGCCTGCTTGACTTAGAAGCCTAATGACAACTCTATATATTTTAAAAGAGCAGAAGACTGAGACAAAACATAGTATAAAGCAAGAATAATTCAAACTAAGAAACAGTGCTGCATATTGTCTTTCCCAGCCTTATGTTCTGCAGATCTGTCTGCAGGGTGAGAATAATGAGAATACAAATAGTAACTCTTTGTTGTCTTGTACCTTTTGTCTTTTGTAAGTTTAAGCCTTCCTAAACTCACAGTATGCCACTGCCTCTCTATAAATTTTAAAAAGCTGTAGAGTTACTTCCAAAAAACGTTTACATTCTTGGGCAAATGGTAGGGAGGATTTTCAAAACAACTCAAAGGAGCTTGTATCCAAACTCTCCTGAGAATAGCTTCAGCCTATATTACTTTACATTCATGCTATTTCAGATTATTTTCTGAAGCTTAAAAAGTAGGTTTTGTCTGTTCTTTCAGTGGCCTAGGAGGTGTCAGTGAAGCTAGTACCATTGATTAGCCAGAAAACATGTTGGTATTTCTAAGAACAGTTTTTGCTCTTTTTGAGATTAATGTCTAATAACTGCAGGGGCAGTGACATGTTTTACTCTTTTCCAGGGTACTGTGTATTATGCCTTGACAACACTGGATTAATCCTAGCTGAAAGCATATACTTAGCTGAGGCATTAGAGAAAGGAGGTTAGTTTTCCCAGTTTATGACCAGAGAGAAAGATTCCCATTGCAAAACAATTATTCAGCCAAATATTATGTGAGTTGCCTATAGAAAATATCCAGTTCTTCTTGCACATTGGCTTCAGAATATGTTTGGCAAATGGACTCTCAAATTGAATGTCTATTCTAGTACTTGGATCAGGTTCATCTAAGCCACAGCACTTAGGTCTTTCCCTCTCTTATGGCCTCTACACTATCTGCCACTTACTGTCATGTTTTCCTCTATACCTGATCAAAGAGCACGGACTTTCAAAGTTCATCATCTTGCTTCTGGCAGATGAGCCCCAACAAGTGACGCTCCCCTTTCAATATTGAGGTTCTTTTGCATTACCTGTTCTACCTAATGTGTTACCTTTGATTCATCCAGTTTTGTTTAAATTATGCTTTACTAAAGTAGGAATTCAGATATGTTCCACTTTGGCTTCACTCCTACATTATTGACATCTGTAGGAGAAGCAGCATTAGATCAGTGCTTATCACTCTTCATGGATTTTTATGGCCAAAAAAAGGTCATTGTGATCATCTCTTCTTAACTGCTGTATAATATTAGCCCATAGTATCTCACTAAGTAAATTGTGTACCAAAGCTCCTACCCTGTTACAGTCAGCAGGGACTTTGTAATTCTCGTTAAAGCAAGCATGTTCAGGGTTGTTTGCTTTTAAGAATTTGAATGACAAAGAAACTTACATCTTTTGCAGAAGTGGTTTACTTCTTTCTGGAAATACGGTGCTAGAAATCTTGCTTAAACAACAATCTTAGCCTGAAGAGCCAAGTAATTTAAGTTCAATTGAAAACACTTTACGGTCATGTGAATTCATTTCATTATAACAAAGTTCTGTCTAAATCCCAGGAATTTTATCACAGCATATACATTAATGAGTATTTTCAGTGACTTTTGCTATATTTTAGAGACCAGAATAGAGAATTTTTGGAAAAAAATGAACATACATTGTATATTTGTATTTCGTGTTATTTCTTCCAAACAGGCATTTAAGGACAGTCTCATTTCAAGCACTACATTCTAGAAGGAAAATACATAGAAAAATACAGATCTTATTGTCCAGTTCTTTAGTTTGGATATAACTTAATCGATCACGTATTTTCAGCTGGCAATAAACTTTATGTTGCTAGTTTGCTAGACTGCTTACTGGAATAGGTATTATCATTTTCTCTGATCAAGCAACTGGCAATTTCATGAAGAATATGGTAGACCCTTCTTTAGCCCCCACCTCTGCCTAAACTGCTGCATTGTACAGAAAGCGACCATAATCCTGAAGTTTTAAAGACTTTCTCCCCTTAGTCTTCACTGTTGGCATCAATTCAGTTTGTCCAAATAGCCAGACATCTATTGTTACCCATCTCTTCCACCTTCCAGGTGACTTTCAGAACAGGGAATTAATTTTTCTCTCAAACTCGGGGCAATATTTTGACCTAGCTCACCCAGGAAGTGGTGAGCCTTCATTCAAATCCTTTCATGAACCAAGCAGGCAGCAGAAATTAATTGGTTCTTCATCCTTAGTGTCTAGTTAACAAGATAGAAGCTCATCATACACTGGATATACATGTCTTTCATCATCATTAAGATAGGGGGATGAAAGAAAGGAGGGTCCTAGGCCTTCCAGTGGGATACTCTGCTGTGAAAAGCAATTCAGCTGGCTTCCACCAGCAGTTGCTTTTATTTTTACAGATAAAGAACTTCAACAAAAAAAGCCGAGAGCTTCCTTCCTCCCTTCCCCTCCTTGCATGTCCAATGCACCAGCAGATAGTGTCATCCCTAGGCAGGAGCAGGGAATGTGCTTGCTTTGGCAGCACATATACTAAAATTAGAACGATACAGAGAAGATTAGCATGGCCCCTGCGCAAGGATGACACACAAATTTGTGAAGCGTTCCATATCGAGAGAGTGGGGTTGAGTGAGTGATTGAGCTGTGTGGCTGGGTTTAAACCACGACAGGTTTCCAGGTCCCTAAGGAAGGAAACAAAGCTAAAGTCAGATTTCCTGCAATGCTGGCTATCTATTGGGTAAAATGCAGTAAAACTCCTATTGGAAAGGGAAAAAATGCAGCAAAATGCACTTTGTGTGGTTTGTTTTTTATTAGCCAAACTAAGGCATCCACTAATCACCTGGTCTTATTCCCAAGTCTACAGTGGACTGGCTGGGTCAGAGTTACAGTGGTAACTGTCACTGCAGGATGTCTCTTAAAGTACCTGCTTTCTTTGAAGGTTTATCAGTGAACCTGTTATTAAAATCAGGGATTCTTGCTTGTCTAGACTCTTAATTTTCATCAGTATAATAACTAATCTTATTTAAAATAAACAAACCTGGTTTCCCCTCATATTTGTATTATGCAAAATGAAATTGTTTCTGGGTATCACCTGTATGTGCTTAAACATACTTTAAACTGCCGTGACTTTTGAATTTTGCGATTAAATGTAATTGTGATTGATCACCCGCTGCCAGTCTCGCCTGACTTCTAGAACCCTCATAGAAATTATAGCTTTCATCTCAACAAGAATTACCAGTTAAAACAATTTGTAATAAGCAACACTTTCCCCTTATGTATATTCAGTAATTCTAAGAGAGGGACATTTTATCGAATGCACTTGATGCATTACTGTAATGGAAAAAAGGAAGGCAGAGACTACTAAATTTTCAGCTCCAGAACAAGATTGATTCAGTCCCACTGTATGTTGTTTAATACACAACTCATTCCATTCAGTGTAATAACAAAAATGTTCTCTTCCAGTGAAAACTATTTTCTTGTTGACCACAAGAAGAGTGTAGACTTTCCTGGTTCAATAAAAATAAAAGTCAAAGAAAGATTATGTTTAAATGTGTTTATAGATGATTACTGCATTTTCTCATCAAATCATATGTACAGTTTTAAGCCACCTATGTCACTGGTGACATGTACAGCCACAATTCTAATGACATATGACAGACTTTCCCTCTTCTCCCCTCCTTTTGGCCCTATGCAAAAAGTCTTGATTAATTCCTAGTGCTATGAGGGGAAGAAAGTCAGGGAGTTCATCGATCCTGGTGGCAAGTGTTGGCAGCTGTTCTTCAAGGACCATTTCATCTTTAGAGAAGATAGAGTTTAGTCCAGTTTCCTGAAGCCCACTTCATAGCCATTGCAAATCTAGTGAAGAAGTTTATTCTTCAGTATTTAAAAAAAAATATAAAAAAATTGCTTTAACCCTTTTGTCAGGATTCTTATTAATAGATGTGGGACCTAAATGTGAAAAATAATCCCTTTACATATACAGGTAACTATTGCAGTACTGGATAATAAACCTTATATTTACCTGATGCCTTCAGCCTTTATTCTGCAACACAGCCAGAGGAACTTGTGTTCTGTCTTGATTGCTGAGCCCATAGTAGTTAAATGGGACATGGAGCCCTTTGAAAATCTAATTCTGTACTTGTGCATGCAGATCCCGAACATCTGGATAATTTTTAATCTAAGAAATGTGCTTATTCCACTGACTGGAGCAAACAAGGTTGTTCCCATTGTTTCAGTCTTGCTTTACACTGAAGTCACTGTTTCTTGGATCAAAAAGATGCCTCTCAAATGACCAGAGTTCCTGAATTAGTGCTTTGGCTCATGTCAAGATTTGAAGGTCCACTGTGCTTTAGAAAAGCAGGGATAGTATTCAAGTGATTAACCTTGGCTCCGTTTTCCTACTCTCCACTACTTTTTTTTAGAGGACCTAGGTACACCTAGGTGTGCACCCTGTACATTTCAAACTAATGTATGTTTTGCTGCTGAAATCTCCAAACTCTGCCCCATATACACAGTATGCTTGAAGACGTAAGAAAGACCTTCTTTTTCTTATAAAACCATCTTTAAACTTCATTTATGAGCCATGTCTTTGTTTTGTTTTGCTTTCTGTTGTTTACAGGCTTTAACATTTACTCTAACCTATGCAAAACTCTGAGGGTAAACATATCTACAGTATATATTTTTTTAATCTTTCTCCATCTGAGGGGAAGGTTTGTTTGTATAAATTTATTTTCTATGAAAAGTTTAAAAAATGTTTTGATGTACAAAAATCCAGGCAAGGTTAGGAGCTTCCATGGAAGGAATAGCATATACTAAAAGAGTAGTTGGAGCACCAGAATATTTTCTTAGCACAATGCCTTAACACAGACAGACAGTAACTCGCATTATATGTCCAAACAAGGCTGGAAGAGCATGGTGTATGTGCAGTTGGGTATAATGAGTGCTACATGATTCTTCTACTCCAAACTCCAATGCAGCTGAACACAAAAGTTCAAAGAGGAAACAGAAAATATACTTCTTAGAATGCATTGGTTAGTAAGTACATCCGGGCTGGGTTTAGAGGACTCATCATTTCTTGCTGAAGCAGGTTGACTTCTGTGGTCCCTTGAGCAACAGGCATGTACAGGAAGATGTGGCTTTCATGGATCACTCTATAGTTTCAACTTTTGGTGTATTTTCAAACAACAGAGGTACTCAGAACAGATAAGTATTGCAGAATTTGCCTTCAAAATTAGCTAAAGCCTTTGTATATACTTTTCAGGATGTGTCATGGGACAAAGGACACAAGAAGGTGAGGGTGTATTGATCTGAGCTACTTCTTTCCCTCCTGCTCCCTCAGATGGGGCACAGTGGAGTCAAAATAGGCTCTGTTGCTGAAAACACTGAGTGCTTATATATGTGGAGATGTGATAAGTATCTCTTGAAAGGAATAAAAAATAGTCTAGATATGGTGGAATGTAAGAGAAATACAAAGTGAAAGAAGAAAATTTGTTCCCACACAACAAGGAGGAAGTGAAAGTGGCAGGCCTAATTTTACTTTTAGACAAGTCTGCTGGTTCTCCATGCTAGGGTACAAGTAAAAAAAAATCTAGCAAAGTTCAGCCTCTGAGGGATATTTCAGATTTTAGACACCAGCTTGCCTTAACTGCTACTTTTTGTTACTTTCTTGTCCTTTGTCTTTGAAATCTTGCCTTATTTTGCTCTCAGGAAATCCAGCTCTTTTGGAAATTTGAGAATATTTGAATTGTGTATATAGTGCCCAAGGGTTAACGTCATGCAATTACAAAATC
Organism: Agapornis canus; assembly: GCA_036873685.1. Taxonomy (NCBI): domain Eukaryota; kingdom Metazoa; phylum Chordata; class Aves; order Psittaciformes; family Psittacidae; genus Agapornis; species Agapornis canus. The sequence continues at coordinate 37,287 of JBAFWW010036600.1, forward strand.
GAGGCATAAAGAGGTGAAGATAAACTCAGAGATAACTATGAGAGGTGGTTTGTTGTTTTTTTTTTCACTTTGGGCCAGCAAAGGGATTTTCATGGTGAGTTTTGGTTAGAAAAGTTACTTTGGGAAGAGTTTTTTCCTTCAATGACTAGATTTATTTATTAAAAAAAGAAAATGAAATGGGAAGAGAATGAGAAAATAGTTCCTCTGGTTTTACCTCTGCATATATGAAACTACTTTGTTTCCCTCAGTAACTTTATTTAGAGTAAAATCTACCTTGTGTTTGGTTATAACTATCACAGCATTCAGCCTTGATTTGAAGCAATCAGGAGATGGATAATCCACCATTTCCTTTGGTAGTTTGTTCCAACAGTTAATCATTCTCACTATGGCTTATTTCCAATTGGAATTTGTCTGGCTTTTAGCCATTGGTTCATGTTATTTCTTTCTGCATTAGATTAAAAAGGCCTTTACTACCTTGTATTTTCTTCCCATGAAAGCACTTAGGTACTGTAATCAAACTACCTCTCAATTTTCTTTTTGGTAAGCTAAATAGATGAAGCTCTGTAAGTCTTCCACTATAAACAGTTCCTTCAGGCCTCAATAAGTTTTGTGGTTTTTTATCTCACCCTTTCTAATTTTTCAATATACTTTTTAGAAAGTGGGCACAAGTTCTGTGTGCAATATTTTCATCTCATCCTCTAGAGACACAGCCCTAGTTGCCCTCATGTCTCTTCTGTTTATTCACCGAACAATTAGATTAACATTTTTCCACAGAATCAAAACAGAAGCTCATTGAGTTGTGTTTTGATTCACCACACTGTCTGTGCCCTTTTTACACTAACTCCTTAAAAAAAACCCCACAATTCCACATTTCTATCTGCTACATATTTCACTTGGAATTGACTGTATTACAAACTGGACCCAGAATGCCACTGGATTCAGGTCATTTGTTCTAGAGGCCAGCCAGCCTCCTCCTCACTTACTAATTTGCCAGACTTTTTGCTATCCACAAATTTTAACCACAGAAAAATTTCCACAAATACACAGTTCTTCCAAACACTGCAAGGACCAGACATTTTGTTGATTCCTTATTCTCTGAATATGAACTTTGATTATGGTGTTTGGCCAAATTATACGTTAGATTTCCTGAGCAGAAAGCTAGGTTCCCCACAAAAAGTAATGTATAACTAAGTAGATGCAACAAATATAATTTCTACTTTTAGTTAAGTTTATGAAGCCAGTAAATATTGCTAACTATTATTTTCAATAGCACCATAGCACTAGATATCTTTCAGTTTCCCACACTCTCCTTTGGTATTCTCTCCTTGATTTCTAATATATAAAAGTACTTTTACAAATATATTAGCAATAAAAGGAGGGCCTACGAGAACCTCCATCCTCTACTGAATGCTAGGGGAAACCTAGTGACTGTAGATAAGGAAAATGCTGAGGTACATAATGCTGTCTTTGCTTCAGTCTTTAGTAGTGACACCAGCCATCCTTAGGTAACTCAGTTCCCTGAATTGGATGGCAGAGATGGAGAGCTGACTAAAGCCCCCATAATTCAGGAAGAAATGGTTAGCAACCTGCTGCTCCACTTAGACATATACAGGCCTATAGGACTGGATGGGTTACACCCAATAGTGCTGAAGGAGCTGACAGAGGAGCTTGCTAAGTCACTCTCCATCATCTGTGGGCAGTCCTGGTCTAGTAGGCAGGTCCCAGAGGATGGGCGGTTGGCCAGCATGATATCTCCCTGCAAAAAGGGCAGGAAGGAAGACCCAGGCCTGTCAGCCTGAACTCAGTGCAAAGGAAGGTCATGGAGCAGATGATCCTAAGTGAGACCATAAAGCAGATGTGGGAAGACAAAGGGGAAAGGCCAAGTCAGCCTTTGAAGAGCAGGTCCTGATCTTCTTCTACAATATGGTGACCCACGTGGTTGATGCGGGAAAGGCTGTGGACATTGTGTGTTCGGACTTCAGCAAAGCATTTGGCACTGTCTCTCACAGTGTCCTCCTGGAGAAACTGCTCTTGGACTGGATAGGAGTATTCTTTGCTGGGTTGGAAACTGGCTGGGGCTGAGCCTAAAGAGCAGTGGTAAATGGTATTACATCTAGTTGGTGTTCACCAGGGCTTGGTACTGGGACTAGTGTTGTTTTATATCTTTATCAATGATTTGGATGAGGGGATTGAGTTACCCTCAGTAAATTTGAGGATCACACCAAGTTGGCTGGGAGTGTTGAGAGTGTGAAGCCTCTGCAGAGGGATCTGGACAGGCTGGATCAATAGGCTGTGGCCAGTGGCATGAGGTTCACAACAACCCCATGCAACACTACAGGCTTGGGGAAGAGTGGCTGGAAAGCTGCTCAGTGGAAAGGTACCTGGGGGTGCTGATTGACGGAGCTGAACATGAGACAGGTTTTGCCCCAGCAGCTGAGGCCAACAGCATCCTGGCCTGTATCAACAATAGTGTAGCCAGCAGGGCCAGGGCAGTGGTCATCCACCTGTACACAGCACTGGTGAGGGCACACCTGGAATCCTGTGTTCAGTTCTGGGCCCCTCACTACGAAAGACATTAAGGTTCTTGGGTGGATCTAGAAATGGGCAACAAAGCTGGTGAATGGTTTGGAACACATGAGAAATGGCTGAGGGAACTGGGGTTGTTTAATCTGGAGAAGAGAAGGCTTAGGGGGGACTTTATCACTCCTACAAGTACCTGAAAGAAGGCTGTAGTAGTGAGCTGGGGGTTGGTCTCACAAGTAACAAGTGTTAGGACACATGCATGTTAGCTGCACCATGGGAGGTTTAGACTGGATATTAAGAAAAATTTCTTCACAGAGACGGGAACCAGGCACTGGAACAGGCTGCCCAGGGAAGTGGTGAACCATCCCTGAAAGTGTTCAAAACCCATGTAGATGAGGCCCTAAGTGATATGGTTTAGTGGTGGTTTTGGCAGTACTAGGATAATGGTTAGACTTCATGATCTAAATGTCCTTTCCAACCTACTTGATTCTGTAATACTATGATCAAGTCCACCAACTTAAAAACTTCTTTTTGCAAGTAATATTTTGTGTCCTTCTGACTTACTTAATAATGTATTACTTCCTAATGCATCAGACTCATGTGACACACTTTATCTTGATGTTTATATAAACAGCACCGATGTTCAAAATTAAATTCGAAGTTTTGTCACTGTCAAATAATAACATCACTTCTTTGCTAGGATTTCTTTCTGGTGAACTTTAGAGCATTCATCCTCACTAGTTTTCACTTCTTCACTATTTCATTCACTCCTTAGTCTCCAGCATCCTTATTTTTTATGCTAAAGTCTGTATTCTACTAATATTTACTTTTTTGTTTGTTTGTTTGTTTTCCTCTATTTTGTCACTTAGTATCCTGCTGTAGTAGACACTTCTACCTTGTTTTTAAAATAAGATGGGCTTTTTCCATACTGATTGCCCTGGAATCTGGGAGATTTTTTGCCTTCTGATAAAGCCTGTTCTTTGGATTTTTTTCACATTTTTGTACCTATATTTTAAGTCTCCTTTTTTTCTGGTAATGTCCATCTTAGCTCTAGGAGAGAAACCACATACCATTACACAGTGCCCTCACCTCTCACTGTCATATTAAAGAAAGCTACAAAACGCTGAAGTCTTATTCCTTCTTCATCAGTAAGTCTTACAAGTAGATCAAGAGAAGTAAACTACTGAATCTGTGTCTGGCAGATGCTATGCTGACTCACTGCCACTTCTTTCTATGTTTTTCTTAGTACTTTTACCTACCCACCTTTTATTTGGGTTTTCTCCTCATTACATTACCCAGTGAACAGCAGCTTTAGCACAGGAGCACCTTCTCTGTATTGCCAGCCAGCTGGGAAGGGATCAATGAACTGAGGTGCAGATGTGCCCTGTAAGTCCCATCTGGTCATTAAAATGGAGGAAATGTGCTTTGCTGAGTTCGTTACAAAAACATAATAGTTTAAAAATATTTTAAGTGTACCTTTGGAAGAGAATGTTTTTGTTTTATTTCATGGTTCTGCACATCCAACACTGCAGGCTTTGCTCAAAATGTTTTGTAGTACTAACGGTCAATGCTTTGGACAAACAGCTTGAGCAATTCCACCCCTGCCAACTTTTTTATTTATATGTCTTTGAATTAGACATTTTTGTCACTGTAATGACAAAATCCATCCTTTATCTAATGGTATTTGTTGACTTGCCACGTGGCCAGTAATGTAATTTTTTCATATATGTCATTCATATGAGGAGGCAGGAAGCTTTCTATAAACTTATTTTCATAGGATCTAGTTGTTTTGCTTAAAAGAAAGCATGCTCATTCATAGTTGATGGGTGGTGTTTCTTCTATTTTTGCCACTCTAATTCCATCTCAGGCAGGTGATCATGCTTCTTTGCCTGAACATTCACAAATTAAAAATTAAATTTACAAAAGCCTTTACTTATTTTTCTCCCAAGCCTCATTTACAGACGTGGTCACAGGAAGCCCAGAACAAGTCAATTAGATTTAGATGTAACTAGCTCAGATTTTTTATTTTTTTTGTGATGTGAAAAGTTTATTCTTATTTTGAAAATAAAACTCCTCTGGTTTTGCCACTGGCCAATGACAGAAAGTGTCACCCTGGGATGTGAGAACTTTCTGTCTGTTAGGACTGTATTTTCAAAGGGATTCTCAGTGTGAGAAGGGGCATTTGCTGGAGCAGACACGTATACTGTTGAATTTGTCAGTTGTGTGATGAGTGTCCTGGGTTCAGTTATTTATTATTATATTATTATATATTATTTAAAATAACAGCTATTTTTCTCCGTCTTAGTAACTAGTGAAGTGCTGTGGTTTTCCCTTTTCCCTTTTAGTTGTATATTCTCTCCCCTTGTTATTTCCCTTATCATTATTATTAGTAGTACCACCATGACATGGTGGTACCAGCTCAGAGTGAAATCTCAAAGAGTAAGAATTGGGAAGAACTATTTTTTCTTTCAATTATGAAGGAAGATGGTAACAAGTTCCACAATATTGCCAAATAAACCTGAGAAATCTGTATCATAGATATTCAGCTAAATGGAAATAAGAATAATTACAGCCCATGTAATTATGTATATCACACTGGCTTACGTTTGGCCTAGTTAGTGCAAAAAGTCTATGCTCAGAAATGCAAACCATATGGAGCATGATACTTTTGTCTTTACAAAAAATCAGTTCTGACATCTAACATGAGTTTGTTTTCTAAATCTAACCAGCCTGAACATCCCAGCTTAAATGTTGCATATGATTTGGTTTATAGAAACACAGTAATAGAATTAGAAATGGACTCAAATCAAAATGATAGAATTGAATACTGCATACCACAAGCTTTGGTTTGATCTGGGTTTGAACTTTTCACCTTGGACCCAACTCTCACTAAACTGTAGCATAGCTGACTTCATTTTATGGGTACAAATTTGCCCTTGTAAAACTCACACTCATTCTATCACATACTTAATTTACAGTGGAAATCTGATCACAGTCACCTCTAATTATCTGATTTGCAGCACTACTTATTGCACACAGCTTATTTGCAGCACAGCTTATTACTAAAGGGCAAAAATAGGCTGTAAACCTTACAGATGCAAAATACATATAGCAGCATTCAGAAACATACTAGAATTTGGGCTTTTGGAAAACCCTCAAACTACTCTGGAGTTTCAAGTGTCTTGTTCAATGTCAAAACCTTGGTTTGTTTCTTTAATTTAAGCCAACATTTTCTTCAAGACAGACTTAAATGGAAAGCATATTTCTCTCACTGTAGGAAATGCTGAATTAAACACCAAGAATGGAAGTCTCTCCAGAAAATGGACTGGCACAGGTGGCTGGTTTTTGGACAAGAAGATGAGTCCAATACTTGCTGTATGTTGATCTAAAGCCTCTCAACGTTGCGGTACTTCTGGCTTTGTTCAGTTATTTTTTTCAGTGTCTTTGCTTTCAGTGTAGCATTTACAACTGTGATTCCAGGTGCAAAAGAGGGCATAATTCAGTGGTTTTGCTCTTACTGTGAAGCTCTCTGGTCACCCCTCCACCCCCTTGCTTTTTTCCTACCTCTTTCCACATCTCTCTTTTCCACATTTGAATTTCTCTGTGATCAGCCTTTTCTTTAATGTTGCTTCGTATTGTGGCTGGATTTCCCACCTTCATTCTCTTCAGTTTCATTTAACTGGAACATTAAGTAGTCCTGAAGCTCTGCAATGAAGTTCTGCAATGAATTCTGAGTCACTCCAGGTTTTAAGATAATTCAAAAATTAACCAAAAAATGTTTGTCTCTTCTCAGCCAGGTGGTGTGATTTAATTTTTTGTTTTTAATAGTTTCTTGGGAGTATATAATGTCATATCTCCAATTTGAAGTTATCCTATTTGACCACCTTTGTAACTTTGCAATTCATGACTTCTCACTAAATGCACTACACAGAAAACATGCTGAACTTCTGCAGCTCAGTTGTCTTAGGCTACAGTTAGATTTTTAAATTAGAATAAATAAAAGGCATGATTCTCATTTGTGAGAGATAAAAGAAGGATCAGTTTTGTACTGGTTTGGACAGTAACCTTTGAGACCCTGAAGAAAGAAAAAAAATAAAAATCCCACAGAATAAAAAAGACAGGAATATTTTTTTTTCTTTACCAGGGTGGTGTGTGCATGTGTGTTCTTGTGATAAAGCTGTGAAGTTTTTGGCTGCCCTTTTCTGGCTTCTGTTGTTTTCTAGGGGCTCAGTGGGATAGATAGTTTGTGCTGTGACAGGACATGCCAACAAATTGCATCACTTCTGCCTCGGTGGCTGAGGACAATGACATGCCATATGCCCATGGCAAGAAATGAATGGGGCTCATTTACACTGGCACTGGGTGCCTTCAGCCCTGTCAGTCTTCAGAGGCTATCCATGGCAAATTGGAAAGTAGCACTGGAGTAGCAGCAGCATGAAGAGATACAGGCTGAAAAGCTTCCAGCATTCATAACTTTATGAACAACATGCAGCTTCGAAAGACAAAAAAAATCCATGTGACACCTTGGATACACTCATCCCATCCTTTTGCAATTTAACCTTTCATTCTCAGATAGAGAGTCACCAGTTGTTTCTCTCTGTGTTCTGGGGTTGGGTGTTTTTTTTTTGTTGTTTCTTTTTGCATGTCACTAAAAAAATAGAAAATTCAAAAAAATATCTTTGAGTAAATTCCAGCTGCAAAGAGAAAACAAAAACACAGTGGGTGTCATGCTTCATGCATTCAAAATAGCTTCTCTGCTCAAACAGACTGCTGCAAAGATTTGCCCCAAAGTTGACCTCATTGCCTCTAGTTTGCACCCCAGCAACAACAAAACTCATATTTGACCTCTGACCTTCCTGGCAACACATCATTTGTTTCCATGTGTTGAAGCAAAGGATGATGGGTGATGATTAAAGAGCAATGGGTCTGTTGGCCTGAGACGCTAATGAGGATGAAATGAGAAGGTCAGTGATCATCCTCACATGGCAAACTAGGACATGGAGCTAATCTGTTGTTAATTGTCCTTTACATTTGTTTTAAGGACAGTGGCAGAGATAGGTAGCAGTCATATGTCTCCTTTCTTTATAATCCGTGTAATCAGCACATGAAATAGTTAGGCTTGCCTGGGGAAGCCTGAAATGTGCTTCACAAATGGGTTATTTTATTTTGCTATATTTAATTATTCCATATCCAATTTGCATGACTTCAGAGCTGGCCAAGTGTGGCTGACTGGCAAGTGTGGAGACAGAAACTGGCTCTCTTTTTTGCCCTTTCACACAGGTGACAGTCTGTAAGCTGCATAACGCATGGTTTCTTCTCCTGTTCTTCTCACTAGTGGATGTCTGCCTAACTGTGCTGTTAGGCTGCTTAGATTTCTATGCATCTTCACTTCTCTCCACCTGGCCCATTACCATTCATCTCAAAGTTACCTAGATGTGAAGCAAGAGCATCTTGTCTTCCTGCACTGTCTGCCTTGTAACTTCTGTGCCCTGTCAGCCTCAGCTGACATTAAACTGAGAAAGCAGAGGAAAATACCCTGCTCCCTGAACTGACCACACATGCACAAGCTTCTCCTGTAAAATCTCAGCAGCCATAAGTTAATGGGGAATCCTAATTAAACAAGGTATTGCTGGTATCAAAACAAATCCATCTTCAGGATGCTGGTATTTTTTGGCAGACCAGACACTAAAGATGTTGGATACAAATACTTTTCCATTACAAATCCATCTGATACATTCTGGTGAAAAAGGGAAGCTAATGGCTATCTCCTGTTTTGCTGATTCTTTTAGAGGAAAAGAAGCCCTTAAGTACATGTTTTACATTTTTTGATGCTTAGAACACAATTCCTCCTTCACTTCATCAGCTGCTAACTGCTCCTGGTACACAATAACCCTATATATTATAACCTGTTTTGTCAGCTCTGCTGAGAGAACGTGCAATCCCAGTTTCACTGTGGTGTCATTTTGGTAGGATTTCTTATTTTTATTTTTTAGCCATATTCTCCCCCTGCACAACTGATGGGTGTGCTCAGCCTCTCAGAGGGAAACAAATCTGCTAGCCAAATGGCAATCAGCTGGTGAGCTAAAGCCTGAGAGCTTTAAAGTATTTGTCTAGTGAAGAGTTTACTGCAGTGCTAATCATAACACACTCATTAATTACTCATTTGGATTAAGCAGAAGGGTCAGAGGAGCCATCTTGACAATCCATGCCTATCAGTGTCCTTTTCCTGCCAATTAGTACAGAGACGATTTCAATGGCTGCAGCCTCTGCTTTTACACCTCCACCACCACCTGCTTTTGCCCTCTATCCTGCATAACACATTAGCCACAACTGACAGCCAGCACATGGGCTTCAGTTTCAATGCAGAACCTTATCAGGTATGAGCAAAAAGTGGATTACAGGCTAGAAAAGACTCTGGGATAGGAACCAGAAAAACAGTAGTCTCCACTTCCTTCTCCGGGATTTCTGAACGGGAGTCTTGAAGTGGATCTGTTTTTCTATCAGCCCTTGGTAAGAGAATGGCCTTTGTAGTGATGTGATTTGTGGTCATCAAGGCTAAACAAAAGCAGAGTCCCAGATGAAAAGAGCTGAACAGCTGTTCTGCTACTATAGCACACATGGGAGAGGAAGGGTAAGAATGCTGTCAGGGTGAAATGGCGGATTTCATGTCAGCTGGTTAGGTGTGTAAGTTGCGAAGCAAACAACATACCTGTCCTTGCCCTTTCCAGACCAAAAAGTACATCCTTAGAGCCTCAAACTTGGAGGCTATATCCAGAAACTCTATGCAAGTGCCTCTTACAGCCCTATATCAGGAAGCTCAGGTCACAGATCTGTCTGGCATGTCAAGAGTGACTCTACTGGTTGCAGGAAAATTACCCTCAATTAGTGCCAATGCAATTGTTCTCCTTTTTTTCACATATGTTCTTATTAGGAAAAAACTAACTGGAAATTTAGAGATTCCTTCTGCACTTCTGAAATACATACTCTGTTCTTCAGCAAATTCTGGACTCCCTTTGATATATATATGTTCTCAAGTGGTCTCAATACTTCATTTAAAAGTGCTTCCAACTGGGCAGCAGCTCTGTAGAAAGGGAACTGAGGGTTCTGGTGGAAAACAAGCTCAATATGAACAGCATGCTTCAAAACAAAGTTTCACCTCAGAAGTAGAGAAGTAACTGGGTGATAAAACCACAGCATAAATACAGAAGCCAGTGTATATATATATCCTTTGGGCTATACGTAAAGATTGTTGGCTTACCGTGTTTTCCAGCAGGACTGATGGAATCTTGGAAATGTGCATAGATAACAGACCAAGTGATTGGTTTACTACTTTAAACTAAAACTTTGATTTTAAGCTTTAAACCACTCCTTCTTAAACACAAGTAAAATCACAGTTAAAAAGCTGCAAAGCCAAATCATGATGGTTTTGAAACAAATATACTGGAAGAAAATTACTTGCAGTATTAGCTGTGCATCTGTAAAATACACACAACAGTTCCTTGAGGTGTTTGCAGCAGAACCATGTCGGTGCCTCTTCCTTCACTGAAGCATGCCAAGCTACATACTTGCTACTCGGATAAGGTTTCAATAACTGGGATTAAACCACAGAGTAAAGACTTTGAAAAGGTAGTGATTCAAGAACAGTAAACAGTATATTAATACATTTTGCAAAATAATAACCTGGCTGGGAGTTTTTGAAGTAAAGAGAAGGAGACTTTTCTTTAGTAAATTACTATCTGAGAACCCTTTGCTCATACCTGCATCAACTGTACTTGCTATATCCATTCAAAGAAGTGCTTCCACTTGAACACATAAAAAAACTACAAGACACACAGAGAAAGTATTGGCCATTTCATAGAACCTTTTGATAAAGGTAAATCACATTCATATGCCTATGTCATGAACTCTCTTCTGTGTTAATAAACAGAATATCACATTCAAAATGAATCTATGCTTGTTCCATGCCACACATCTCAAAGGAAATTATAGTTTAACTTCCGTAACCATGTCAGAGGCACATTAAGTGAGTAATCTGCTTCTTTTCTTTCTGTCCTGGGTTGAGCAGTTGCAGTCAGTTTTTTTCTTCTCCTTCATAGCTGGTGTTTTGACTTAAGCCGGGAACAAGCCTGATAAGACCAATGGTTTTGGTTGTTGTTAATGTTTATGCTGACCAAGGACTTTGTGAGCCTCATGCTCTGCCAGGGAGGAGGGGAAGCCAGGAGGAAG
>JBAFWW010036601.1:12715-29458 GCA_036873685.1 Agapornis canus
CAGCTGTCTGTACCGAAGACAAATGGCAGAGCTCCTCTCCCTGTCCCATCCCCGTTTGCTAAGCACCCTTCAGAAACTAAGGACCTCTAAGAATCACGTTCACAGGCCCTTTGCCCAGCGTGTGTGTTGCTATCCATAAGTCTCATTTCTCCCTCTGTTCAGGCCAAGCGTTCTGCTGCTTGGTGTGTTACTGTCACAGTGTCTGGCGACAGCTGCTGATGTATGAATCTCAGATACCCTAAAAAAGAGTCAGGGTCGTTGGTTGTAGGAGTAGAAATTAACACTTGGACAATTGCCTCCTGTGCTTCCTGGAATCTGTGGTGCCTTTAAAAGCAGACAGGCTTTCACTGATCCTCTGTGGCACGATTTGACATTTTAATACAGAGAGTTGGCAATGCAAGAAACTGTTGTTAAGTAATTAATCTCAGTTGATTTCAAAGTATTAACTTAAATGGAAAGCTGACTCATATAGTCCAAACCCTGGACCACAGGGAGAGATGGGAATTTTGTCAAATTGACACCAAAGGGTCAGTGACAGGAATGGTCTTATTTAAAGCCTTCACACAGATGAATCCAGAGGAAGCTGCAATTAATCCCCTCCTTTAAAGAATCACAAGAGCAAGCAAACAGCACAGCATGCGATTGAGACAACTCTGCCACTCCTATTAATAATGTGTAAACCAGTGAAGACAAGGGATAGTATTAAAAACGTCAACATGAAATTAAACCAGGGACTGAGTCTTGACAAACTGAGCTCAATGTAAAGAAAAATAATCCAACACAGAGCTTCCCTGAGGAGGAGAACTCCCAAGAGCAGGAACACCACAGCAAACAGTAGTAAGCAGCAAACCATGTGTAAATTTAACAATATATGGCCCCTAAGATACAAAAAATGCAGACTTTTTGCTTTATGTTCAGAGTGACAGCTTCAAGATAGGAACAGATCCACTTTATGCAGCATGAGTGCAATAGCAGGTAGACTATGGCATTGAATTCTGTGTAATAGGTTGAGTTCTGTCCCAAGGGTGCATTTGATAGGCAAGGGGTACAAAGCTGCGAAAGAGTAACAACAAATACAGGTAGCCAAGAGGGACTGACTGAGGTACAGAGATTAAAACACCTCTCTATGCTGATATTGACTGGGAAGCAAGGACAGAATGAAGCATGCGAATGACATGCAATTATCATAAAGAAATAAAGTCCAAGACACCAGAGTTTAGAATGACTGAAGTGTAAGAGCTGGGAACAGCAGGTTGAAGTTAAGAGAGAGAAAGCATGAACATCATTCTGGCTGGGGGCTACTAACTGGCTCATGTGCCAACCCCCTACTGCATTCCCCTAAAACACAGGGCAACATAACCAAACCCCATTTAAGTTTATACTCTCTACTGAGACTAGATCCTCAGGTAGTATAAATGAGAGCAGCCCTGGCTGACTGCAGGCTCACAGAAGCTTGTCAGAAGTTTAGATGCCGAAGTACTGAATGTGATAAAACACAGACACAGGGCCCAGAACTTCCTGATAATTATATACTTAGGTCATGGAACAGTCTCCCAAGCAGCTGAGAGGAGTATTTTCCTGTGCTTGAAACAAAAGCCTCTTGAAAGATATTGTCCTAAACACAAATAAATTCACTTGTTAGCTCTTCAGTGCTTCTCTCCCCAGGGAGCAAAGGTTTTTACCCACTTGTGCTTAAGTGTGTTTACCAGTTCTCTGCATATTGCACTGAATTCTGCTAAATCACTTTCCTGTCCAGGCTCAACTTCGCTAAATTATATCCATCTTATAAATCATTTTGAAATCCCCTGGTGAAATGTTAGAGAAGCACAAAGGATTGGCTTTCACAACAAGCTCCTCAATAGGCTGCAGTTGAGCAGATGGAAATCTGTATTATAAACCTCTCAATTTCCTACCTGTTGATGCAAGACTATGATTGAATAGAGTCCCGAGTCCATGTGGGGTCTTTGAGGGATAATTGAAACGTAGATTTATGCAGTGTAAAATGGATAGTTTTGGTGAAAGAAAAGTAGAAGGGTTGCTAAATAATGCTGGTAAAACTTAACCATATGCTTAGGACTTGCCTCTTTCACTTCAAGACAGTACTAGAATGCATTTCAACCCATGCACAAGGTAGTTGCTTTTATCCAGAGCTATGAGGAAGGAACATTATTAAGTAGCTTGTAATAATTTATAGATCACTGATAACACAAGTATTGTGAGACAGATGAGAAAGAAGTCAGTTTAATACAATGAACAATTAATTTATATGACAACATGCTTAATCAAAAAAAACCCCACGAGTCATTATAAAGGGAACAGGAAGAAGATTATTATCCTAGTAATCATTTCCAGACATAATTCTTCCCCCCTCTAAACAGACAGATTGGAGAAATAAACCAGTCCAATGACAGAAAATAGATACTATGAAATAATACTAAAAGTTGGCATCATTTTCAGAGTGATTTTAAATAGCAACCCTATGTCAGGAAAAAGTGAACAAAGGACATGGTGTTACTGGAAGAAGAAGAAAGAAGGGAAGCAGAACCAGGTAGGATTACTAGGAGATATTACATTTTAACTATTTTTAAACTGCAAAGACCTTAAGAAGAACTTTAAAATGGGGGAAAAAACCCAGGATGGACAGTTTTGGTCTTATCTGTTGAAGTATTTTTAAAGCATTCCTTCCTTGGGAAGATGCTTCTCCACACATCGTTTCCTAGATGACAGATCAGATAGCTTAATTACTATGTTAAGAAAAGTTTGGAGTAATTGTGTTTTAAGTATTTGAGATAGCCTGAATTGATTTCATAGCATAAAAAAAGCACATGGAAAATGGGCAAAATACATTTGCTCTAAGCCAGGTTCCTTTTTTTTAAGTGATGTTCAACTCACTGGGTAAGCATAAGGCAATGGACGTGATACATCTTGTCTGGCTTTTGGCACCATCTCACAAGGCACTTCCATAGAATGAACATTTTAAATACAGTTAGTGGAAAGTGTGCAGGCATCTGATAGAAGGAGACCACAGTGGTCATTAGTTGTTAGTCATAAAAATGCAAATGAACCTCAGAAAGGCACCTTTCAAGGTCTGTCCTAAGCTCTGTTTGTTTAGTATGTTCACTGACAAATGAGATGATGCAATATTTATGCTTACAAAGCCTGTGATAAAGAACCTGATAACCTTAAAACAATGGCAGGAGATGCAAACACCAGGAAAGATGGGATCAGACACCCCAAATGCTATTGACAAATCGGCCATGGTGTCCAAAAACACGGCAAGTTAAAAAACAGCAGTGAGAAATATAAATTCTTATTGTTAGGAAAGGCATCAATAAATATTGTGAATTCCTGACTAGACAGAAATACAGCAAGAACAGCTCTTAGGCTTGTAAGGATAACAAACAACATAAATCATCAGTGCAGTGCAACTGCCAAAAAATGGCTTTAATTCTGGAATGCACCAGCAGGTGTGTCATATGCAAGACAATTTGTTTGATTCCTTAACTTTGCATAGTACTGAAGTTTCAAGTGGCTGAATCTGTCCCTGGTTGAACACCTTAGGAATGAATATAAACACAGCTGAAGAGAAACAAGAAAAGAACAAGGAGTGTAAAAAACAACCCCTTTGAGAAAAAGCTGAAGGAATTAGATTTGCCTTAGTCAAGAAAATAAAAGCTTCAAGTGAGATGCAGCTTTCTGATATACAAGAGCTCATTAGAGAGATGTTGATCAGTTATCCTCAATGGCTCCAGTAGAAAGACATGAAAGAGTCAACATGATTTGTGACAAGAAAGGCTTAAAAGATTTTGCTAATCAGCATTCTAACTAAGGGGTTTTAAACACTGGAGCTAGCTGGAAACTTCCACTGGAAATTTTTAGGAGCAAAGTTTGGTAAGCTTGCTGATATTAGCCTTAATATATTTAGTCCTGATGCAGTGCAGGCTGAACTTGGCGATCTTTTGGGACTGCTCCCAAATCCAAGTTCCACAATGGATATAATCTGGAAAATTCTAACTGGAAAGATAATTACAAACCCTGTCCTTTGGTTGATCAGATTCTGTATTACCAGTGAGCTCCTCTAACTGAACAGAAAAGCCAGGAAAATAGCAAGTTGCTCCCAACAGAGCTCTAGGTTCAAGATAGAATCACAGTTTCCATGTTATCAGACTACAAGATTTTCCAATGGCCCTTTTAATTTCTATCATTACTCCTACATTACCCACATCAGTTCCATGTCAGTATCACCATTGAACCAAAGAGGTGGTAGCCTCTCAAGTGAAGTGTCAAGATTTTACCCATACATAGGAAGATGCAGTTATCAGTTGGGCCTCCAAATTCACTGTTGGACATGTAAAGACCCCATCACCAGTGTCCTACACGGTGTTTCTTAAATTCCTGCTCACTTATTCTTAAGAAAAAAATAATCCATGTGCCAACTTCTGCAGTGCTACCACAATATCACCATTTACAACAAAATCAGGTTCAGGTTAATAAGATACAGCTTTATGTGTTACTTCATTTTCTTCACCCTTCATCTGTCTTTTTATGCATTCCAATTGCACATTTATTTTGGGAAACTGTGATCGTCTTGTGAATCACCATCAATTCTAAGTGCAAAAATCCAAAATTGAAGATTACATTAAATGGCTACATTCAGAAGCTGAGATAGGAAGAATCCTGCAAAAGGCCCTTTGTAACTTAATGACCAAAGTGCAGCTTCATTGTCTGAAACCCTCATTTTGTGTGTGTGTGTGTGTCTGGAAAGTGGGACTGAAATCAACCTGCCAGGCTGCTCAACCTTCCACTATGGGGGAAAACATCCAACCAACAACACCCAAACCCCAAACCTTATGTAAATTGTCTTTCAAACTAGGAAAAAAAAAAACCAACAACCTACAACACCAAACCTTTCTTCATGTTTTCTTCGAGATGGCAGCTCTTCTTGGGTGTCTTGCAAGCTGGTTCTGCTC
This sequence comes from Agapornis canus, assembly GCA_036873685.1. Taxonomy (NCBI): domain Eukaryota; kingdom Metazoa; phylum Chordata; class Aves; order Psittaciformes; family Psittacidae; genus Agapornis; species Agapornis canus. Next base: position 17,686 of record JBAFWW010036601.1, read on the forward strand.
CTTCTTTTGCCGGTTCCCTTACATCCTCTATGCAAAAATAATGCAAATATACCTTCTTTTACTCCTGCTGAGACTCCTCCCTGCAGTGATATGGCATTTATCCAGGCCTTGCACAATGTCTGAATTGCAAGGTAGCCTGTGGCCTACCCTTAGGAACAGCACAGCTTAATACCTTGAGTCTGGCACAGAAGAAAAGACAAGGAAAGAGGATGAGCATAAAAGGAAAATGTTCTTTTAAAAGGTAGCAGTAGAAGGATTCAGTTTGAAGACAGAAGTCTAACCCCTTTTATTCTCCAAACACATTCAAATGGATAAGTAATAGGTTGTGGCTCCTAGATTAATTTTTGACTGTGCAGAGAAGCATTTTCCAAAGAACAGAAGACTAGTGTCTGTCTTTGACTTCAAGCTGTTAATGTGTTTTGTCATCAATAGTCTCTGTATTCAGTTAAAAAGTTTGTGGTAGCAATCAATCATGCAATCAGAAAGAAAGGTGACCTTATATCTCAGTATGTGACTGATGGGCTGAGTTTTCCTTTCTCAGAAAACTAGAATACTTGTAAGAGAAACAAGTAGTCACAGGAATAGATATGAAAGAAATAAACATGTCTTTTCCTCAGCTCACAACCCTTTCTTGTTTGCAGAAGCCCTGCCACTATGGAGATGTAAAAATGTAGACAGACAGCTAAAGAGTGTTTTCTTTCTTGAAGATGATTCAGTTCTAATACCTTACTGGCATGATGGGTTAGGCAAGTACTGCCAGCACACACAAGATATAACCCTTGAGTCTTTCTGATAAGAGATACAGCATGTCAACCATCTGCTTTCCTATCAGGTGGCTGAATCAGAGATGCCTCTTAACACCTCACCCTCTCTCATATTAGCTCTTGATAAATGTGAATGAGGGAACAAATTAATTGCTTCTTACCAGCACTGAGACCTGTATAAAAGCACAGGTGGGAGCAAGATCCAGAGTTGCACACACCCTCCACCTGAGTCTGAAATCAGCCACCCACACCTATGCTCACATGTCCAACCTCCTTCCTAGCCACATATACTTGTGTCCAGCCATTTCTTTGCCATTTTAGGATTTTAGGATTCTTAAACATATTAACATCATGTTAGCAAGCTGAGTTCAAGGTAATGTAGGTTTGTGTATTGCATTTCCATTTATGCTTCATTCTAGGTCAGCACAGTTGATGGAAACTTTATTGATGACTTCAGCAAGCACAAAGCCATGCTTTTAATGCACAGCAAAACCCCTGTCACAGAGAGTACAGGTTTCTGTTTCACTCAACTCAGAGCACACTGGATATGCTTAGTAAAAACCAGAAGTGGACTCTAGTCACAGAGTTTGGGAGAAACTCAGATCTACAGCTAACCTGTGAGTGTTCAAGGAACAGCTCCTCTTTCATTAACACTGTGTAGAGTTTAACACAGAAAGAGCTGGAACCTTGAGGATATTTTCTTACAACACGTCATTACCAGTTTTAAAGGCAGAATGGTCAATCTATTTTGCTCTGGTTTAGAAACTACCACGATGAAATTGACAAGAGAGAAATCTAAATACATTCCTGAGATAAAACTCAATCAATGTCTTCATTTGCTACTATATTTTGGAAGAATTTCTACATTCCCTCTATTCTGTTGAGAATTAATTGCCATTATCTTCATTTGCTGTTTCAGTCTCCCATGGATTATCTTCTTTCTCTAAGTGATTTGCATACTATGCTTTTCATGTCCCATCCACTGCTCCTCAACTTCTAAGTATGCCAATCATTGTATCATCTTCTGGTCTCTTCTAGTGATGTTACTCTTGAAAACACCTTGAGTATTATATAGCAGAAAGGAAAGAAATTCATTGTTGCACTCTTACAGTACAGAGCAAATGACTGGGATACCAGTGTGTGTGCTTCACTACAAAAAAAAACCCAACAACTGACTTGAGTTTTTGCACAGCTGCCTGGTTCCAAAGTGCTCCCTCACAACAGCCCTAATAATCAGACTCTCTTTTGTCTAACTAGTGAGCAGAACTAAGGATGGTTCTGCAAGAATTTGAATGAATCTGTGATCTCGTTTTGTTCTTTTGTTGAGGGTTTTTTGGTTATTCTCCCCATTCCCCCCTCCCTATCGTGCCCCCCCCCATGCCCCCTTTGCTACCATCATTTGCTTTTCCATTTAGACATTATAAGACAAGCACTTTGGATATGCTAAATCTCTGTACTCCACACAAAGTAATACACCTTTCCCCTAACAGCTGGCCAGAACAGCCATCAGAGTTAGTCCTTCACTTCAGCTCAAGAAACAACAGCTCACTCCCACAAAGATTTGCCTACTCTCTTGCTCACACAGAGAGCCATTTACTTATGATAGTTCTTTCACACAAACACCTGGTCTAATAGATAATGCTGCCTGGCAGCTTAAGTTTTCAAGGACATTCAATGAGTAGGAATAAAGAATGAAAATTGCAGGCCTTCTTAGGTTACCCCCCAAGGATGAGCTAAGTCTTGGCTGTCAGAAATATTTCCCGTGCCAGAATTTCATAGTGATATTTATTTTTACCAGCCATTTTAGACGTTTTTGTTTGGCATGAGAGATCCTGCAAACTCTGCCAGAAAGGGCTGTTTTTCTTCTCTGCATCATTAGTGGGGCAGCATTCCAGCAGAGGAGGGTTACTTGCTTGGTACTTAAGTACTTTTAAAGATGTTGGCCTGTCCTTTCTGACAAGATAATGGGAACAAAACCTGAAGGAGTCTTTCAACAGTTTGCTGTTACCTAAAAAGCCAACTTTGCTTGCTAACATTGAGCTCCAAACCAATCAGAATTTGGTCAGTGCATTTAATACATGCCAGGAATCTATAACACAACTTGGAGCTACCCTTGATTTTAAAATGAAGATGTGGCCTCCATAAGCCACAAGACCTGTCATAATGATATTCCCTCATCTGATAAGCAGATCACCCTGAATTTAGAAGAGCGCTGTTTAAATTCTAAAAAGTAGATTCTTCTAAAGAGTAGATGAATGGTTTATACTTAAAATACAAGGATCGGGGAGCTTGATTAGACCTAAATTCTCAGGTGAAACATAAAGTTCATCAATATAGAGAGATCTGGAAATTAGGTCAGATCTCTCCTTTCTTGCTGTCCAACATTTCAAGGAAAAAAAAGAAACTCTCAGCAATCCAGAATGAAATGCAGCTAAACTAGTAAATAAAAAAGAAACTACAAAGGCACAATTTCCTGCATGCTTATGACATCTTAACAGTTAAGTGTATTCTTAAGACTTACACATACAATTGCACATGCTAAATTTAAGCCCTTTAATGGTACAAATGCTGGCTATTTAAGAGAGCTGCTGCTGTCATTGCGTTCTATCACAGCTGGAAAACAAAGAGTTACTTACAGATTTCAACTTGCGGTAGATGTTAGGAATGATAAAAACTTTGTGAATCTTATTTCTCTAGATTCCCTTGATCCTAAAGAATGATGTCAGTCCTGCCCATTTGTCTAGGTTTGACCTGAAGAGTTAAACTAGTATTAACACTGCATTATTAGAGAAAAATGATTTGTTTACTTGTGCAAAACCACCGTGCTGCATGTGGACCAGATAAATAGTTCATTCAGCTTGAGAAGGCTCAGATTAGGACAAACACTAAAAGTACTGGATCTTTCTCTGTAAATGTCTCCTGAGAAATCAACAACATGAAAACATAGATTCCATCACATAATTTCATTGTGATTTTGGCCGACCTCTTTATTTAAAATAATCTTATTTTTAGTGCATGTGTTTAGAGAGTTTGGTCACAATTCATAAAATAATTATTAAATCAGGAACTTAATGGGAGGTTTTATGGTTTTGCAACTGACTCATACATGAATCATCCAGCTTCAGTGCCATTGATTTTTATAACATCTTGCATAATAGAATCCTAATTGCACTTGTAAGACTTCTAATACTTTACATAAATAATAGCACATGAAGCTCTTATTCTCCATTTTTTTCAGATCCCTCCTCAAAAAATTATCTCTGCTGTGGTGCCCAAAATACCAGATTATCAGTAAGGATTGACAGTTGTTTAAGTCAACGTTTTTCTCCTCTCAGTACAAGTTGGTTTTCGTGTGTGTTAGGATAAAACACATTTTATTATTGAACTTGCAGTCGTATTATTATGTACTAGGTAAAGCTCAGTTGGCAAATGTGTGGGAAGCCTCAAACAATACAAAGTAACTTCAAACCAGCAAAAGCAGTCTTGCACAAGACAGGCTCTTAGCTGTTTTAGAACAGGACAAAGCTTTGGACACTAAAGGATGAACAAGGGCTAGAGACAGTTTCCTTGTGTTTGTGTGAAACAGACTTACAGTAATTTCACAGAAGTCACATGGAACAGGACTGAAAACTGCCCATGGCCTGGTTCTTTGTAGGTTGTACTTGTAATGCATAAAGCAGTAGTATTTCCAGCTGTCATGTGAACAACAAAAAATAGAAAAGTTAACTTTCTTCCAGGATGTTAAGGCTTTATTATAACTACTTTACCAATAATTGTTAAAATTCTAAGGAAATAAAATATTTCATTCCAAGACAAAGTAATAGAAGCCAGACAAAATTACTCAGTCTGCTTAAAACAAGGCATTTCCTCTGGAATTTGTTGCTTGATATTTGGTCCTGTTTATTATTCTATATAATACTCTCTCTGAAAAGAGGAGCTGTTTGTCAAGAGAACTTTGGCTAATAAAAGCAAAATATTTCAGCTCAACAATGACAGTATCATTTAGGAAGGTGAATATAAAACCAGCAAAAGTAAGCTATGCAATTAATATAGTGAGAACAAAGTTTGTGGACATGGAGGAAAACAGAAATCTGATTTAAGCCAAATTACTGAGAAACACCTATAAAACTGTCATAGAAAGGAATTTTGCAGTCCATGCATGGTAACACAATAAGGACATTTTATTTCATGGCATAGTTTAAGTCATACCACTGACTCTTTTCAAACTTGTGCTCACATGGACTTTCATATAAGTAAATTAGCTCAATTTACCCAAAGATATGATTTCGGAAAGACTACTTAAACCACACCTTTAAGTGAATTAAGTGAAATCAAATTAAGGTCACTTAAAATCTGAAAGAGGATGTGCACAAGATGTACCCATGCAGTCCAACTTGAAATACTGATTTAGACACCCAAATGTCCCTGGTAGACTACATTCAGCAATTTTAGTTAAGAGATGTAAGCATCACCACAATTCCCAGGGTAAACAGTGACCCTAAAGTGTCCTCCATAGGTTTGCCCTAAAGTAAGACCTGTACCTCTTATAATTTACCAAGGGTTTGTTGCAGAGAAAAATGCTTTTTTTTTGTTATCATTATTTCAGCTGAGAGCAAAAGAACATTGAGTCCCTGATAGATTTGCCCCTCTGGAGGCAGCAGATGTTTTCCAGTGTCCCAGGAAAGGCTTCCTAATTTGTTAAAATGCTCCAGTATAAGGATCTAAAATCAATATGGAGAAGAAAATTCAATGCCTATGGTCAGGCTGGCAGCATTTCTCCCTTTTCAAGTCATGAGCATGAGAGAACAGGTGAGTGCTGCAGCTGATATATCACCTAATCCTGGCTCTGCCAAGCCCAGAAGAGAAATAATAGTAAACAGGGAAGTCTATAAATGGCTCCAGAAACAACATCTTGTTTTTATATAGTTTTCTTTGAGCTGTTAACAGTCAGGCGCCACTACTACTGAAACTTATCGTTATTAAAACCACAAATGGGCTCAGTGTCCAAAAGGATTCCCTTAGCTGGCTTAAAGGAAATAACAAAGTCCAACCCATAGAGAACAAACAGGAACAAGAATAAAATAAATAAATGCCCACACAGAGAGATACTAGAATGTAATAGTTAAAATTGGACTTTAAAGGCATCTTGCAAATGAGTGCTGCAGATACCGTTCAAGGATAAACTGTGGTTTGCACAACAGACCTGCAGCAGGCTCCCACCAGCTGAGCTGACCAACAGTATGAGAGGGGAAGGCTTTTACATTTGGCTTTGAACATCAGTGAAACTGCCTGGCTGAGGATAAAGGACTTCTTGTGAAAACGAAGACCTTGAGCCTAGTTTTAAAAGTGCAGGAACTGTGCTCCTGAACCTAATGATCACAGGGGGTCTATCAAATTCCCTTTTTCCTCTCCAACAGTGGCCTAGAACCAGATTCCTCACTGAGAAGTGCCAGAAACCCTGAAACGAGCAGTTATGGAATAGACATCATGTTAGGAAAAATGTTTTCCAAAACCGCATCAGTCAGATGAGTGGCTTCACTGTGAACTGGGACAGTTCATATTCCTACAGATGCTGTGCTCTTTTTCCAATATGCTTTCATATGTAACAACATAATCCTGTGTTTTCTCATTCTGCTTGAAAGTATCTACTTCCTTTCTAAATTCGACTAAATTCCTGGCCCCAAAAGTATGTTGTGCCCATGTACCCTACAATCCAATTGTATCTGCTATAAAAAAATCCCCATCTTTAAATTTATAGCCTATACCCAAATGTGCAAACAGGAAAATTGAATAAATAGGATGTTTTAATGAGCTTTATTTGTAATAAGACAAATTATTTTAGATAACATCCTTTTACATGTTATGCCTATCCTCTTTATGACAATCTTAATTTTTTCAGTCGTTCTTCACACTGGAGTATTTGTCGGCTCCCTAAATATTTCTCTCTGCCCGTCTTTGAAATATTTATATGTAAGCCATATCCTTTTAAAAACAAAGCAAGCCAAAGACAGTGGAGTAGTCCAGGCTATTTACAGCACATAACCAGGGGGTTATGTATTGGTAAGTTATAGCATCCTCTTTGCCCTTTTTAACTGTGGCTGTCCTTTAAGAATAGATTAAGTAGAGTTGATAACAGTCATACTCAGGTCTTTCCTTCAGTGGAATAAGGGCAGGTTATATGTATGCACAAGTGGTTTATTTAATTTCCCTTATTTTGCATTTCTCGGTAAAAGCAGAGACAACACTTCCAGTCCCTTCTTTGACTCCTGGGATTACATCCTGGGCTGGAGTTTTCCTAACAGTGATACAAGAAACTGTGAAGTAATCTGGAAATTTTAGCCCCATCAGCTTCTGGGGGAACAGGAGCCTGCAGGGCTGCCTCCAGCCATGTGAAGAGCTCTGCTTCTCCTACATCCCTGGGATAAGGACCATTCCCAGACAAGATAAGAGCGAGCCTGTGGCTGAGGACTTTTCTGCTAGTTCCTACTTTCATGTGAAGGAAGATTCCTGATGCTCCTCACCTCCCTCTCCTGAGGACAAGGGTTGCAAAAAACCAGGAGTGATGTGGACAGGACACAGCTGTAAAGGATCTTCCTGGTCTTGATGTCCAGTTCCTGCTCTCTGCAGTAAGAGTGTTACACAAGTGCCCTTCATTAACTCACCACTGCCCTTCTTACTGCAGTCTTTCCTCCACAGCTTTAGTCCCAGCCATCCCTTGGCTTTAGCTTCCTTTTGATTTCCAACCTAGACCTAACCAGAATGACTTTACATATGCATATTCTTGTGCCATTTTGCCCGTTTGGCTTCAGTAGCTCCACTCCCTGAACGGGTGTCCCTCAGGCCTGGAGCATGCTGCCCATTGCCCCTCCTCACAGCCAGACCACCATATTGCCCATGGCCCCCTCCTCAAGGCCAGGCTGCCGTGTCACCATGCACCCCCAGAGACCCTTCCCACAAGGTACCTCACGACCTCCCCCCCTTGCCCGCAGCCTCTGACCGGTGCAGACTGCCCAGGCTGGCGAGGTGAGGCCGTTGGTCCTCACCCAAGGGTGCTGAGGTAGGGAGAGAGCTAAGGCCTGGCTGTGACACCCGCCCGGGTGGTTTTGGGCGCGGAACTCTGTTGGCGAGGGGAGGTGTTCCCAGCCGGGGCCAGCGGCCGAGCAGCGCCAGGAGCGTCGGGCGCCTTGGAAACGGGCGGAAGCTGGGAGGGAGCGGCAGCTGCGGCAGGAGGATGCTGAGCCCCGAGCGGCTCTCGCTGCCGGGGCCTGAGTACCTGGGTGAGGAGCGGGACGGTGCGGCAGGGCAGCCCCCCGAGGGGCCCCGTTCCCTGGGTGTGCTGCGGCCCGGCTTGGGGAGGGTATGTGGTGGGGCCGGGGGTGCCTGCGGCCTGGCCGCAGGCCCGTGGAGTGCCCCTCAGCTGGGCTGCCGCGGGCCGGGTCGGGCTGACTCTGTGTCTGCATTCTCGGCTGGGGAGGGGGCAACACCGAGGGGTACAGGTGGGTGTTACAGAGCGCTGCTTCTCCGGGTGATCCCCTCAGGTGGCAGGGCTGCGGGGCTCTCTCGGACACAGGGAGCTCCCTATGGTGACTGCCAGGGCAGCACCGGTGTGAGGGTGGAGAGCTGCGGTCTCCTCCCCTTGCTCATCTGCACAGTGTGAGTAGTGGCAAGCAATGTCCAGCGGCTCTATGGCAGACTGTGACCTCATTTAGCCCGTTATCAACCTGCTTTGCTGACAGATCTATGTGAGAAATCTTATTTTATGCTCATTTCCCAACATCGGAAAAGAGCATGCCTCTTATGTTGAGAGATGTTTTGAATGTCACATTTTCCTCTGAAATAAGGCAATATTGATAATGTTTCCCACATAAAATGGAAATCTTCTAGTTTATGAAGCAGCCACTCTTTTACAGCCTGTATCCTTTTAGGTTGTCTGTAACAGTCTCTTATTGCTTGATGTTCCAGGAACCTAAGGAACAAAGTGATTCAGTGTTAATTTGTCAAATAGAAATAATTAGGATAGAATAAAGTCAATATGGCTTCATTTAATTGCTAAAGAGGAGATGAATTACAAGTAGTAAGCATTTGGAATGTGTTCAAGACAGTATTTTTGAAGTGAGTCTTCAGCCATTACTTTCTAGGCCCAAGAGGCTGTTTGGTAATAACTTTCAAAGGTATCTATAGTTTACCATGGTTTTTGTTTACAAGGGTAGGTCAGAAATGGCATGGATTGTTTTGTGCTACTTGTTCCATGATGATTTTGCCATCTCTTATAAGTCAAAATTGGCATAAGACTAGAGAAACATTGCTGGCTTCCAGTAAATGGAAAACTTGTCTTGCAGGGAGGAGGCTAAAAGGGCCTTGTTTGTTTTGCCTAGCAATAGTGTTAATGAGGAAGCATCTGACTTACTTCAAAGCACATCATAGTGCTAAAGAAAGATGACTTATTAGCAAAGGAGTGATCTAATTTGTCTTAGAGTAGAATCTCTTCATGCTCTTGCTGCTAGGCTTCTGTTAGGGTAATTTGTGCCTCCCTGCATAACTGCAATGCTAGTCTGTGTTAAAGAAACTCAGGGCAGAAATAAGTGGTGCTCAGTTTGGGGTCTGTTTGGAGCGCTTCTCAGGAGACTCGCTTTGCTGAAGTTCTTATTGCTGATTTCAATTCTGGAGCTGGTTCAGGTATTTGAGAACAGTATCACAGTGTGCTATGTAGATACACCCTTTGGTTTTGTGCTAATTTATCACACTGCATCAGCATTTTCAACCTACACATTAACAGAGAGACTCATAACTTTTCCAGAGTTGCTCTAGGCTGAAACTTGCAAAATGAGACAATTTAGTTTTAGGTCCATTTTATTGTTTTTAATGAAATAGATACTTTTACTTGTGTGAAACTTGTTGGTAAGAATTGAATCTCCCAAAACAACTTAGGAAGCACACTAAAAATTGTTGAAGTGTAAAAATAAACAGGTTTTCTGTTTCACATTTGAAGTTAAGAACTGAGACTTCTAAGAGATGTGTGAGACTGTTGGGTGCAAGCAGCTTTATTGGCCTGCTTAGAGTAAGCCATTCTGATCTACAATTCCCTTTTCACTTTGTAAAACCTTTTAAACTATTCTAACACTGGGGTCAGAAAAAGACACACATGTGAGCATGTCAGGTTGAGCTGTAACTTGTACAAGGGCCATTTCTATTGACCACTTAGTATGGTCTTCTCTTTAGGTTGCAATATCTGTGGTCCATTAGAGGCAAAAGGTATCTGGTACATGATGCTATCCTTATCAGCTCTAAATGTTACCAATAACAATGGTTTTGTCTTAGTAAGATTTTGTAGCTACCAAACTGCTCACATGTCCTACTGAATTGTGTATTAGCACTAGGAAATTGGTTAAAAAGCAAACAGCCTCCCCACCAAAAAATCCAGCTCTCCTCCCCTCCAAGAAATGTGCCTCTCCACACATTCTCATAATCACAGAATCATAGCATCCACCAAGTTGGAAAAGACCTTTAAGATCAAGTCCAACCATTGCCCCAGGACTGCCAAGACCACCACTAAACCATGCCACTGAGGGAATAAGATGCTATTATGTTTTCTACATTAACCTGGCATTCTGAAATCACCATTCTTTGGATTTCTTCTGTTGCATGCCTCAAAGTCTCATCAATGTAGTTGTGTGATGGGGGGTTGTAAGCAACTGTAACAAGTTTCACTCTCTCCAACTTAATTCTGAAGTTGTGCTGCCAGAGGCTGCCACCTAAGGTATTCTCTGAGGCTCCCAGATCAGATGGCACTGTCTTTCCTGACCTGCTGTGTGCAAGCTTCACCTAACCTCTGTTGTTCCCTTTTCATTTTTCAATATCAAAGCCAGGCCAATAAATAAAATAAGTGGCCAAAATAATATTCCATGCTACTTGGCACATTACTTTTTATTTTCTATTTGAGATGATTCATCCACATCCAACTCTTCAACATCCCAGTTGTGAGTTAAAATAGAAGTGAACAGGGAGAAAATTAAGTATTTCCTTAAGAGGAAAAATAATTGCAGAGCTTTGGTACAGCAGAGTTCTTGGAAAATAAAAATTAGGGCAGCACATCTCATGCCACAGTGATTGTGAAGCTGTAAGTAGGAGAAAAGAGATGATTGATGCTCAGTGAATAGGAAAGGAGATGAGGTCTGTGGAGTTGGCAGAAAGGCTACAATGAAGATGTTGTAACAAGCAGGACATTTTAAACAGTATTTGCACTGAATAAACAACGTTTAGTGTTTGAGTATAGTGATGAAAATGTGCTTCTCATTTGATGGATGAGACTGCAACTACAGTAGGCAAATGAGGTCTATTTGAGACACTTTTCCATGCCTTCCTCATTATGGTTTAATAGCTGGTGATAGCTCAGTTATTTATAGCAGGCAATGGAGCATTTAGTGTATTGTTCTGCTCATGCAGCTGTCTTGTGAAGCTCCCCCTTGTGTGCCCTCCCCCTCTTTCTTGTGGAGAAAAAGCAGTAGATTTTTATGAATTTCTGAACTTTATTGTTCTCTGGATTCTCCTCCCTTCTACTCCTCAACTCCAGGATGTGCTTTCTTTTCTTCTTTTGCCAATATAAGACATGTAAGGACACAAATGCTCTGTTAGGAAAGTGCCTTACTGGTAAAGCATGGGGCTATTAAGTGCCAGAAACACGGTCATGTTTCCTCGTCTTTCATAAGAGGTCTCAGGCTTCATGACTAGAAGGAACGTTCATGGTATTGGTGCTTTTACAAAACTGAGTAGCTCCCAGCAGAGAGCTTCAGTTGGGCTTGGTCAGCCTGGAGAAGAGAAGGGTCTGGAAAGACCTTAGAGCAGCTTCCAGTACCTAAAGGAGGTCCACAGAAAATCTGGAGGTGATCCTTTTACAAGGGCATGTAGTGATAGGACGAAGGGAATGGCTTTAAACCAATTTAGATTAGGTATTAGTAAGAAGATCTTCCCTGTGAGGGTGCTGAGGCGCTGGCACAGGGTGCCCAGAGAAG